>AXNI01015667.1:0-13780 GCA_000498555.1 Heterococcus sp. DN1 | reverse complement strand
CTAAACATGCTGCAGCTACTCAATACTACAGTATACAATCTAACACTATAGTATAGTCAACAGTCCCAACACTAGCTCTTTGAATTCTGCGTTGCTAACAGTCATTGCGGCTGCAGTAACAGCCTCAGAACTTGGCATACCGTGTGCATTCAACTGCCAGACACCAATCAGTTCCAGCAGCGTGATAGCAAGCGCAAAGTTGTCTAGCTGCTCACTTGCAGTACTGCTTGAGAGCAGCTCAAGTGATATATGTGTGCGAGCGTATTCACAGTGTTCTTGTCCTATCTTTACTGTCGATCCAAAGTCTCCTAAGCGGCAGTGGCCTATCATGTCAAAGGCAACAACGATGCATGAGATTAGCGACGCAGTCAGTTAGCAGTACTGGTGTGACGTTAGCAGTGCTATACTGTATACTGTGATCGAGTTGATTGACAGCAACATGCTACGCATGTGCGGGCCTGCATACAATACAGCAACTAGTGTGATACGTGCGTGTTCACAACGCGCAGGCCACTAACCACAAACCCATAGTAAGACAATAGCAGGAATGTTTGAAGCCATATTTACGATCTGCTCACTTACAGCAACCAGTGCTATCAGTGGCAGTAGTAGCACATGTTACTGCTTGTAACACCGCTTCTCTTGCTGCTACTGCGTGAGCAGTGCACTGCTATGGTGCGTAGCAGCATACACTGAGCTTCTGTTTCACTGTGTGTTGCTGTGTGCACGCTAGCAGTGTGATTGTCACGCGCATGCATGCACACAACCCAATCAAAACAGCTTGTATGCTATACATACAGCACAACAATGGCGCGCTCACCGTCGTAGTCAACAAAGATGTTGCTGGCCTTGATGTCACAGTGCACCAGTCCATTTGCATGCACATGTGCTAATGCTTGTATAAGCTCACGGCCAATGCGCAGCACCCTATCCTGCTTGTATGGTCTAGGCAAATGCTGTAGAGTTGCTGGATATACTGGCATTACTAGTGCTGCTCTTGCGTGCGCGGTTTCACCTGTACACAAGCGAGACCAACCATTGATACACTAAGCATAAAGATGCGAAGATATATCGCGCTACGAGATGATTCATCAGCAGTAGCGTATACTATGATCTCAGGGTCGCGCTCAACGCAAGTGCTATATAATATACGCTACCGAAACAACATAGTGCATTACATACTTCTATAGCAAGCTGGAGTGTCGACAGCAAGTACTTACCATTGCTGCTTGTAGAACTACTTTCAGCATATGAAAAGTCAATGAAAGTGACTGGCCCAGCTATAAATGGCGGGTCACACTCCTGCTGCCATAACTTACTATATACTTCATATTCTCTTACACACACTTCATAAGAGTGAGGTATTTTGACTAATACTGGCTTGTCTGCTGCTCCGTAGAATCCCCTCAGCAAGCAAGCCCTACACGCAACGCCAGTTTGAAACAGAGGTGAGATCCTGTAAAGCCTTAAGCATGTGCGAACTGAAGACACAATGTAATCCTTAAAGTAATGCGCACACTTGGATGACAAACCTCGTACTTGATGTGGATTGCTGTGACGGGCAGCAATAGTCACTTCGAGTGCAGCGCGAGTAATCATTAGTAAACAAGACAAGATGCTCAAGATGAAGTGCAGTATATGGGCAATTTACCTGTTGCTAATGATTGCGTCGTTTGCATAAGGCCCATCACTGAAAGCAAGGTCATGATTTTTCAACAGGTATGCTTTAGTGGCAGTGCTAGGCAACTTACTGCAGGCTTTATACAGTCTATATAGCTCTACTGGTGTCAAGAGTGGCAGCGCAGCGGCGCGAAGTATGATCATTTTCTGAATAACACGCTCATCTAGTAGAGAGTCTTTGCAGTGTTGCTGGCGCAGCCGGCTCTCTAGCATTGCTCTGTCAGATGGCCTGCCTGGTATATCGTCAAGAGGCCAAGACACGACATGCAAAGTGCAGCTAGCCTCAGAGCTCGACATCTCAGGTAGCAACCTCTGTCTCTAGCGATGTGCACTTGTGGAACGCACGTGTTGAACAGCTGTAAGATCGTCTGCCAGGAAGCCGCGAAAGTGCAGCGCACAGCGTCAAGCATGACTAACAGCAGGTCAGGCCTTGCGCTTGCGCATGCGCCAGCAATGAGCACTGCGCTCTAGACCTGATTGTGTATGTGCATGATGCTCGACGACCATTTAATGCAGGAGCGTGAACAGCCAGTGTACCTGCACCACCCTGCTCCATTGTTGATGTGACGCCTCTGTGTTGCAGGAGAGTCTTTTCCTAAAACTGGGCCTTTTTTTTAGCCATGCGGGGCTTAGATGCGCACATCCAGTAATCACGGAATTCCGCGGAATGCACGAAGCAAAATGATCGCTTTATGGTGTGAGCTTCGAAACGACTGCATGATGCATTTGAATCACTGACACTGCTACTGGTGCTCAAGCAGCTCAACTGTACAGTTCACACAACACAATACAAGTACATGTGTTACATTCGTTGCAAGCATTAATAGACACACACGTGACGCAATTTGATGCACACACGCAAGTAACTCTGATCATGCTGGTGTTTTCATTGCTGTTGTTGATGGTTGTATGTTGCATCGCAGTTGGTAAGTTGAAGCTATCTCAGTTCAAGCACATACTGCCATTAGCCAATGTTCTCAGCATCAATATCATGCACATCTCCACATGACCATTAACTCCAGGCACACTACACACTAGTAGCTTACGACTGCTATCTACAAACACGCTTGGTAAACGCTATATGTGTGGCAAAATTTGAGGGGGCACTATTGCGCGCACATCATGCGTGAACACAGACGTACTGTGCTTTTTCACTCATGCTGTTCCTGCTGCTGCTACTGTTACAGATTGCACACATATTTCAACTTCCAAGTACCATTGCATCTACAACTAGCAGTTACACCATTGACAGTTACGCTTATATTGGTTTCTCAGCAAATGGCATGCTGCACTCATGATCACTGCAGTAGTCCCTGTAGTACAGCTGTGGTGTGCACAGTAAGCAAAAAGCCATAACACAAAAAGAAAACAGTAGTATTATGAGCATCATTGTCATAGCATATACGCAACTATTGCAAAGTTCTGCACGCAATGCAGGTAACAACGCACGAGTACGTCATGGCATATGCAGACACAGTTGACTCTAAAGCAGCATATCCCATCACAGCAAAGGCATATCACATTACAGCAAAAACATCAGTAAAGCAACACTAAAATGAATAAACGAAGTCACCGTTGCACGCCTTAACAACACTCACCAGCACACTCATTGGCTGGCCAACAATGCAGAATATAGTCCAAAAGATCCAGTTACCAGCTTGACTACCCTTACCAAAGTGATTCTCAATAGCTTTAGTCAGTGGCACTAGCAGTATGTTGAACAGCATGCCAGTGAAGGCATAGAACTGTGTTATAATGGTAGTGATGTGTTGTGCAACAGCGTGTACGTACAGCAAAATCAGCGACAGCGTAAGTACTACTGGAGGGAGTTATTAGAGTAGCAATTCAGACGTGTTGCCGAGCTGCATTAAGCTATGGTCTATTATGTGCTTGTGCATCATCAAACAATGAGATCAGAACACTGTCAAACACTTGTTTAACAAGCTACAGAGTGCCACATAGTGTTACATGACTCGAGATTCTATGCTAATGTGTAAAATGTATTTACCTTAACCATGCGAAAGGGCACACTGATGAGTAGCTCATGAAACACCGCTGATAGTACAAAACATATTAATGATGCAGTGTTTTTGCTAATACCAGCTCGTAAGCAAGGGAAGTACAAGTGTCTTATCATCCAATAGTGCACCTAGTGCAGCATTAGCAGTGAATGAACAGCAGTATGAAAATATACACAGTATATCACAATGCATGGCATCAGTGAATCACATACAAGCAAAGTCATAGCTGCAACAGCATAGTAGTATACATCAAAAGCCTTGCCAGTGCTGCAATACCAGTTAAACGCAGTAAGTATCAGTGAGATACTTTAGTTCTTGCGCATGACAGACTGTGCAGTGCTGTAACACAGTGGCTATGTTTGCATTATACATTCAAGTAGCTGTACATGTGTATCATATGTAACGTATGTTTATAGGGGTATAGAGTATATACCGGTATGTTCCAGAGTCTCCAGTATGTGTCTATAGTGCCTGCATTCCACCAGTCTTTATAGAACACTCTGTCTCCAAAACTATTGTATCAAAATAAACAACAAATTGTATACAGCAACAACATCAGACTATGTGAACATAACACAACATAGCAGGGCATTCATGTGCATAGGCCACTGCTTCTAAGGTTGCTGCATTGCGTATTCCAAACATGTACAGCTAACGCAGATTATTCACTACAAAAATGTAGTTCAAGCAGTTGAAGTTTGTGTGATCCGATATTACCTTAACAGTTCAGCCAGCAGGTTCAGTAGCACATGAAAGAACCCATAGAACAGTAGTAACCTGTATAGTGCATGCATGCATGAGACACAGTGTATACAGTGTCGTCTTGATGTTTAGCGTTCAGCTATGTACGCACTGACCCTCTGCTACACAATCACGCGTAAATTCAGATTAGTCACTACGTTTATATACTGTAGCATAGCATGCAGAAGTCCTAACATTGCGCGTAGCGTCATAGCATACAGCTGTATAGCTATTGACAGCGCTTTAATAACGCAAGACACAAGTTTAAATTGTGCACGAATACAATTTAATACACACAAAACAAGTTCACAGCGTACCAGATGTATGTGCTAGGTATACTAAGGGCCAGTAGTGTCTCAAGTGTTGTGATGAGGTCACCAGCTGTTACAGGGTGAAATGAACTCTGTAACGCTGGCATAATGTACTGCTGCAGTATTATTGTCTGTAGTACACAGCACAGTATTAGCCTTAACAGTAGTGACAGCACATACTTCCACTTAATGCTCTTGTTCTTTGGATATGACAACTGTTTGATGTGTTACAAGGCATACATGCAGCAATGTATAGTATGAATGTTAGTACACACGAATAGTGGTAATAGCAGCTCGTATGTGATAAAACATGCTCAACATGCACTCTGTGATGACATTACATGGCATATGAGTGCATTAACAAACTTACAGTAGGACTGTGTTTGTACTGCAGCACTACAATGGTCAACATTATGAAGATCCAGCAATAATGCTTTACCTGGTAGGTCAGCGTAGGCGCAAACCAGAAGTAGTACAGATTGCCGAGAGTGACATTGCTTGGGTACATCGCTGTTTGTCGATATGCCCAGACATGACATGCACACATCGCAAGCACGAAGTGAGTCAGTAACATGTGCAGGTTGACTGCCCTACAGCTACACACATTAGACAATGCCACAATCAAGCACAAGGCTATCAGTGAACAGTACATGCACTTTCACATGTATACTGCGTGTTATGTATACAACATACCAGAAGTTGCTGCATGTTTCCAGCTATTAACATCAGGATGCTCTCTGCTACTACCACTGTCATTGTTATCAGTGGGTTTACAGTTGTCATGTGTCTGTGCATTAGCACTGTTAACATTGTCATTGTGGCTCTTGTGCGCTTGATAGTCAATGTCATCGAGTCTGTCAACGCTTCTAATGGTGTGGAATACAACACAATCATTCGCCCACACATATAGGCACCAGATCTCAATGTTGGCGACATTCTGCACAATGCACACTTCGAATGTTTGCAGTTTATTATCCTACTACAGTGTAGCACTGTGAAGCAAGTCTAAGTAATAAGTTCTGCATGAAAGGAACGTGCTTTGAATCACATTATTTGCATAACTTTCTTTTGATAACATAATTGAAACATCCTACCGTATTCTAGGCGGGGATGCTTTACTGCTACTGCTACCACTGTGCTTGCTGTCGTGATTAGCGTGGGTAGTATACTGTTGTTGTTGCTGCTGTTGTTGTTGCTGCTGTAATTGTTCTTTTTGTTTAGCAGTAGCAGCCTCATGCCATGCTAGTCTCACATCTCTATTGCAGTGTGCATAGGATATTAGCTTCATCTGCATATATGTATGCAACATACACATAGGAACAATAGAATCAGCTTCGATGCTATATCACATGCACAATGCAAGCTGTTGGCTACGCTGTGTGTCGAACATGACACAATGCAGTGTGACAGAGACTCCAGTGAAAGTATACTGCAGTGTGATGCAGTGTGCACAATTCAGAAGATACACTACTATGGCCTTGTACAGCAGTGTACACCCAATAGTACACTGCTGCTCACATGCATAAGCAACTTGTACTAGTATGCAAACGGATTGAATGGTATCATAACACACATACGTACCCAGAGCACAGTTGCAGTGAACAGATATTGAAACCCAAACATTGGGCTACCAGTATATTGCCAAACCACGTACACTGGCACACATAGCTCTATGATCAAGTTGATAGCATGTAGTTTAATGATTGTTGACTCTGCCAGTGGTCTCTTGTTCTGTGCTGTTGGACGACTGCAGTAACAGTATCAATGATAAACATGTACAGTGAGTGAAGCAGTAGCGGAGTAGTATCAGCACGAGTACGAGCACTGCAAGTACGACAGGTAGTAGCAGAGGTTACCCAATGCAAAGCGACAGCAATAATGAACAAACAGCAAGTGTCTGTTCACGTCATTTAACTGATGCGTGTAAGCTTGTGACAAGCTGAATCTTGATACGTATACAAACTGCAATCTGAGTAGCAGTGTTTACATTACTATACGTTAAAGAAAGTGTCCGACACTGCACTGCTGTATAGATACACGCTACGATACGACAATATGCAAAACTGATGACACACCACTACATGCATGCAGCTTTTGGAGCACTTGTTTGTAGTATGATTCATAGGAGTATAATGTTATATTGATTGCGAAAAGTTGCATTTTACCTCATGTATTCTATAGCAAAGGCTGCTAACATGTGTAGATTGAGAGCTAGTGTGCCACTCAAACATGGCCAGTCACTGAATGATGTAGTGCTCAGTACAGGAACTTCAATTACAACACCATACTTCACCAAGTTTTGCCATATATGTCTCAAATTGTTCACTAGTGCTATGATCTGTTGTTGTGGGCGTATTGCACGTCATCGTGCCAGCAAGCAGCAGTAGTTGTGTTAGCAGCGGTAAACAGTGGAATTACGTAGCTTGCAGTATGGATACTATGCGTTGTTCAACACATGATTATACAGAGCTTGTGATCGATACACTACTGTTATTTTGAGTAAGGCATGCTGAGCATTTCTATTGGAACTCGAGTTGTGCAATGTCAACAACATACCGCAATGAGGTTCATGAAGCCTCTATAGTTCTGCTGTGGTGACTCATCGCTCAGTAGACTTGGTTGCACATCCTATCGATAAAATAAACATGAGCCAGAGCACACAATAAGCCAGCAGTAATCCTTGTAGTGCATCAATGACCTCAGCATGGCAGTTGGGTGCTTACAGTGAGCGTGCAGCTGACACTCTACAGCACAACACTATACATGTATGCCTGCTACTTATTAATTTAGCAGTATCATTGCCACACCTGATACTACTACACCGTATCAGCAGCAGGTGATAGAGTACTTATATGTAGCACATTGACCACACTATTGTGCACACTAGTACTATACATATGGCATACAAAGCATACAGTAGTGTACCTTATGCATGATCTTAGATGCTGGATACGAGGCCGGGTTGAATTTTTTAATCTTAACAGGAGGTGGTGCTGTAACTGTCGCTCCTGTAACGCTCAGACCAGTAACTGACATGTTCCTTGCACTTCTGCTGCGCTGCCTCATACTGCAGTGTCAGTCAGTCACAGTATTGTCATATAGTTCAAACAACGATTGATCAGAAAAGTGTTGCTGTAAGGAAGCAANCAACACAGTAACCTGATGCTGTGCATATGCTATACAATCTATGCAATGCAGGACCTTTACTGAAGTGCACGAAACCGTATATACAGATTAGCTTCTACTGCCGCATGCACCAACACACGCGGAGCATGCACCAACACACGCAGAGCATACACGTACCGACAACATTTACAGAAATGCTTGACAAAAATCTGCATGTTACTGACAGTACAAGACCACACAGTACGTGAACTGCACTATGCATGACATATTTGAAAAGTACTACTTTAATTTGTGTATATTAATATAGTAGTATATATGCTTGTTTACCCTCGCTGTGATGCACTGAATGATGATTGTCGTGACAGCCCTTGGGCTTGTCTATCACCACTACCACTAGCAGTAGCATCAGAATCAGTAGCACTAGCTGCAGCACCAGTAGTAGTAGTCGTGTCAGTAGTGGCACCATCTACAGCAGTATCAATAGCAGCGTCTTGTGGTACACTGCATGCTTGACTGAGAGCTGTCATCCAGCCTTGCGCTGCCTAAATGACAACATACATGTATCATAATGGCAATAGCACAGCACAGTATATTAGCAGCAGCAAAAGTGTAGTATTGCGTAAGTACAGTCAAATTTTAGTAGTCAATGACGACAGCCTTAGCAGCGCTGAATACTGTATTAGTGCGATACATTATCACTATACAGATACACTATGCAGTGCTGTGCAGTGTTATGTAGTACAACTTGCTATACTACGTGTTGACTGAAATATGCACTTTGTAAGTCTGCTTGTGAATATGTATGTATCTGTATATATCATGTAGTGTTGTTGGTACGTGTTAAGTGCAGATGCTGTATACCTCTTCGTTATCAGTGCTTAGTCGTAGTAGCACACCAGCATTAGGGCCTCTCTGACCAGAACCAGCCAAGTATAGACCAAATATATGATACTGTGGTACTGTCTGTATGACACAACATAAGTGTATTTGCACATGAGCATGTTTAATATACACCACAGGGACAGTAGCAACATACGTGATCAGCTCTATGTGTATCAGCTAAGATTCACAGTACGCCGACTGATCATTACTGATGACTTTAGCAGTATCGCTGTCTTCTTACTTCGTATATACTGCTAAAGTCACATTACATAGCTATGGAAATATAGAGAAGTAGTGCCGCTACCTTAGCGTGTTTGTTACATGTATCTGCCTTGCTACACTATGCTGCACTACACAGTATAAGCATATATATATTTATCAGATACTTCTTGAAGTAAGTTATATATTGCCTTTACCTTAGTGAGTTTGTTATATCTGCCTTGGCGTGTGCCTTCGTCTTTGAGCACGCACTGCTTCAAACTCATTTGACTCATTGGTGTGCTGTGCTTCTCCGTCTGGTACATGCTGTTTGTTATGCACATTAAGACAGCAAGTGATGTAACGACGAGTGATGTCACACTTAGCAATTGCAGCATCATTACGTACAGTATGAGAAGTTTCAGTGAGGTGGTACTATGTAAACGCGTTGCAGAGATAGTGCACATCGCATTGCAACACAGCACGAACAGTGACAACAACCTGTTTTTGTGCAGTACATGCTCAAGATCACGATGTTATACCACTATGCTTGTGACACAGCTAACAGCAAGTTTACTCCTGTATGCTAGTACTTGTGCGTGTGTAAGAATTAAGAATACCTTAATGTAGCACCACTAAGTACAAAGTAGTTCCTTTCCCATTTACTCTCACTACTGCCCCACATATAAGCATCCCTACAGTATGTGAGCAGTATATTCAAGTACAAATACAAGCATTAGTGCTTACGAATACACATGGGTTACAAGAGCGGAGCATATAGATGCCAAGCTTTTGAAGCATGCTATATACTGCAACAACTATACTGTTCACAACATTACAATACCAGATATCAGTACTGTAATGATAGCACATCGTCAGCCACTGTGCACACTGATCTTACACGATACTCCTATGCTACATAGTCCAAGTATGAGTCTAATATACGTTGAGTGACCGTATGATGTGTAATAACTCACCTATCACGCCATTTGTATAGCCAACCACTCTGTACTAGATCAACTAGATCACTATCAAGGCCACCCTGTGTATACATACGCATACATGTAGTATACAATAGATTTATCCAAAAGGTTTATGTGAGTGACATGATCACGCTGATCAGACACATACAGTCTACACACGCAGTGACACATGCGCGTGCTTGCAGTACTGATCACAGCTACTACGTGTGATGGTACTATGTATACTACTCTATAGTGCAGCCCTGCTCAACACACTTACACATAACTGTCAAAAAGCTGTAACTGCATATGAGTCAATACATACACATGTATATGTATATGTGTATTATACGTGCGCATGCATACACCTGTGATGCTTCCTGCATATGTTTTAGATATTCTTCCAGCTCCTTTGTTCTAGAATTCAATCGTGCTATCTCAAGAGCAGCTTCTGTAGCTGCAGCTGTCACACCTTCACTGCTCTCTATAGCTACTGCTACTGCTACTGCTGGCGGCAGTGGGGCCGCATCTGTAGCTGCTAAAACTGCTGTAGTACTGCTACTAGTACTAGTATTTGCAGCAGCAGCAGCAGTAGCAGCACTATCGTCAACGGCAGCAGCAGCATGACTACTGCTAGCACTATTAGTATTTGCTACTGCTGGTGGCGTGTCACCCTTGAGTGACTTGCCAGGTGTTGAAGTTGGTGTTGAAGTTCCAGCTGCTGATCCTGTTGAAGTCTGTGCTGCTGTACATGCATGCACTACCTCTGCAGCCAGCCCTATGTATATACTGTTGTTATTGCATTGTGAATAGCAGTACACATATGATGACCATATAAGTGAGCTGTGAGAGTCACTGCTATGATGTCGAATAAACGAATGCACTTAACAATAATAATGAATGAAAACAGCATATGCGAGCACACGTTGGACACGTGATCACACATTAGCGATTGTCGTACCTCATTGCTTCCCTAGAAGTGAAAGTGCTAGCCTGCATCCACGCTTCCTGTATCGCACAAGTATCAAAAACAGACAGTGACAAAAAATATGAACTGTTATTATCTAAATGGCGATGCAACCACCATACCGAGGACAGCGGCTATACGTTGAACCACACCAACTTTGTGCACATCTTACTACAAAGATTTGTTACTACAGCATTAAAAAAGGATTTAGAAGCAGTACAAAGACATGTCATGGAACGTACCCATTTAGCTCTTTGCAGATCTTCTCCTAGTATGACCATAGGCTTAGCTGGCTTTGGCACATCGCACTTGCCGCATGTGACTGTCTTGAACAAGCCATACAGCCGCATCTTTGCAGACTGGAAGGGCTCGCTGTGCCTGTTAGTGTTCAACGCATTGCATTTGTATTTATACATGCATACTGTCAGCAAAAGCTTAGCTGAGGTTAATCAATGCCAAGGTTGACGGCATCTTCAACACAACACTGAACAATACAATGAACATGTGTGCAAATAAGCATTGGCGGCGGGTAAACGAGCAATGATTGTCGTTTGTCAACGCCATGGCAGCTATTGCTGCTAACAGTTGTGATCACGCCTTTATATAAGCTCGAGGGCTACCAATATGCGCATACGGCGATAGCACTGTTACAGCAAGATAGATGTCACTAGCTAACTATCGACCCGGCTGCATACTCCTACTATGCCCACTCTTTCTGGATTCCGTCATATAATCATGCTAAAAATGAGGGCTCACCGATGCTCCCAGGCACGATTGGCCCAGCTGTGAAACTCAGCCTCAAGAGCTGCTGATTGAACAGGTGATGACACTGCAGCTTCTGTATCCGATCTGACCCTTGAGCGATGTAGGGCATCACTGCGTGCAGGAGAAGACACGTCGTCGCTGTTCATCGCAGAGTTGCACAGCTGCCCTGCTGCTCCTTCTAAGGAGCTCATGACGAAGAATTATCGTGCGGAAGACGCTATCGCCACTCCAAGGATCGCAAAAAGTCGGCGCGTCACCGATGTAACGGTCGCAAGTATTTTCTGCTTTGCACACAGTGCAGGAGCAATGAGTTGGCTAAAAAAGAGCACTGCGCTGCATACAACAGCGCGCAAGCTTAAGGTACAACCACCAGTTGGCTTTTAGCTGGTCCACTGTTTGCTCGTGCTGCAGCTGACAACTCTCTGTCCTCCCTACTGTGCTTGCCTGCAGGATGATGGCATGTATGTTATTGGTATCTTCGACATGGAGCCTGCAGGCCTGCTGATCAGAGCATACAACCAGTCGACGAGCACGCAGTACTCACTCAGCCCAAAGGAGACTGAAGTTGCAGCAGCAGGACTCAACAGAAGCTCAGACAGCCTCATATCTCTTGCCAACAGCATTGACATCTATGAAAATGGCAGCGAGACATTCATTTACTCAAAGCTGCCTGGTATCAGCAAACCCAAGGTAATTTTTCGAAGCTTATAAGATATAAGTAAGCAGTTGCACATTAACATTTATAACTCAACAGAGTTGTCTCTTGTGATGCTGTTTTGCTGCATCAGGTCATACCCACTGGACCAGCAGCATCAGACTTCCTCAACGGCGTGAAGCTGAACGATGGCACTCTGGTAAGCAATCAAGTTTCATTTCAATCGCATCATGCAACTGACCCCTTTTGTAGCGCACGATGATGCATATGCAGCCTGCTATGGACATACATGTTGCTGGTGTTGATCCGCACTCGCTGCCTCTTGCAGATCAATAAGCAATGCTTGCCGTACTGGATACTCGCCTTCGATACAATGCAAAATCTCATCATACCATACATATTCATTGTTGGTATTTGCTATTTATTGCAATAACAGTTGATGGAGCTACTAACAACTGGTTTAAGTGAGCTGTGCAAAGTAAAGCCACATGGTGTAGAAGCTGTGAAGTGGTTAGGAGAGTGGCTGCTAGCTAATAATCCTAATCAGCCTAACGTAGTAGAACCAGACCAGTAACTGGTCACTACGATCAACGTAGCTACTGATTGCTGCGTTTTGCAACAGTATAATGTACATATGTATACACACAACATACGACTGAACAGAGCTGCTTCCTAAGGCTTTCGCTGCTGCCGTCATATATGCTTGATTCTGTACCATGTTTGGTTGACTTTGCGATGCACCGCTGCATCAACGCCAACAGCGCAAGGGCAACAAGCACAAACGAATGACGCAATGCAAAGCTCAGCTGACTGTCTGTACATATGTAGTGTATGAACTATGCTCAGCTAATGCACACTGCGTTTCACTGTGTGACAACCAGCACTACTACCGCTGCTAACACCTGCATTACTGATAGCAGTATGCAGCAGTATGTTGACTAGACAATGCGCTCTAGTTCAGTAGCATAGCTGAGTGTCTCAGTGATGACTCTCATATTAGGTATCTCACTGCTCTTCTTTGCTGCTGCTACATGTTGAAACTCTACTGTGTCCTTTCCTACCTGCAATCATGTGTTACATACATTCAAACAGCATATATGCACAATTGCAGCATTGCTAAGCTTTTGCTCTGTAACTAGCACTGTAATGTTCAAGAATAGCCATTGCGAGCAGTTGCACTCGAAGCACAGGCAAAGCATCAAGCAAGAGCAACACAAAATTACGCCAACAACGCTATCGTTGCTGATACGCGCTATAATGATTATGTTGCACACATGTTCAAAACGTTAAAGTTGTGTAAATTAACATACCTTCCATTCAGGGTGATAAGTAGCAATGAATTCTTTTAGTGCATGTGTTGAATCCACCATGATCATCTTCTGTGCATCTGTTATGCTCATCTGATCATAGCCAGCTGACATACAGTCTGCAATAGCTTCACGAACTGTGTCAGCCAGAGACTCTAAGAAGTA
>AXNI01015616.1:0-10434 GCA_000498555.1 Heterococcus sp. DN1 | reverse complement strand
CCGTGCGCATGCTGGCCGCTCCTGAAGGCAGCAACAACATCATCCCTATCATTGAGCAGGGTGACCAAGAGATCAAGGTAGAGGTGTTCGCACGACCGCCACCGCCTCCAGACCGCGTCCTCTCTCACTTGACTTCAGCCGAGAGTCTCAAGGAGGCATTCCCTCAAGTCAGCGACGAGTACTGGGGTGAGTAATCTTGCTTCTGAGCAGTCTGTCGTACTACTCTGCTGCCGAGATGCAGCTTTCACTGCAGCATTGAGCACGGCTCATGCACTTCAACATGCGGTCCCCCTTCTTCGGTGCATGTTTCTCACATCATGATAGCTATAAGCGATGCCATGTTAGTATGCGCAGTGACTCACGGCCAACTTGCTGCACTGTATTGCTGCTGGATCCACAGCTGCTGTAGCGCAGGGCGCTTCACCAGACATCACCTACGACGAAGCTCAGCTGAAGCGCTGCTTGCTGGTCGCTAAGACCTTTGCGCGCATGGCACCGCTCATCCTGCTCATGCGAGGGGAGAACATCATAGCTAGGGACTTCAAGTACTACTCTCCTTGCACAGGAGAGCTCGATAAAGATGCTTTCCTGGGCTTGCTGAGAACGACTGACAGAGCCTTTCCTACTATGAAGACTTTTGCTGGCAGCTTCACTGTAAGTTAACAAGCCATTGTTGTATAATTACTACTACTCAAAAGATAGCTACATCTTTGTGCTCAAGCTTGGAGAAATCAGCGCGTGCTTACGTTACTAAGCTGCAGACAGTGTACAGAAGCAGTGAGTGTTGCTTATAGTCTGAAGCAACTGTGCTTACTTCTTGATAGTAATATAGGCAATGCAATTGCGGTTGCTGCTACTTAAGCTGAAAAGCAAGTGGCACAAGTCAGCTTTTCTAGAAGCAACGGTAGTACTGCAGTGGTAACTACTGTCTCTTAACAGTACTTCTATGTGCAGGCAGCCTGCATCTTGACAGCTTGCTAACTTCGCCATGCACACAACAGCTCACACAAGTTCGTCACTAAGCACACTACGCTATTCATGCTATTCACTGTGACGTGCAGGCCTACAAGGATGGGCTGGTCAGCTTCAAGTCCTCATACAGAGCCACATTCGATGGCCCTCTGTCAATAGGCGATAAAGTAGTAGAGCCAACAGGAGCACAGGCTATCACTGATGTAGAGCTGTGCACAGTAGGGTTTGATGAGGCAGGCCTGCTGAGGAGCTTCACTGCTGGAGCTGTTGTTGCTAAAGCTGATGAGTACAAAGACCCAGAGTAAGTGCAGTAGCTTACAAACACTATACACTCACTACGTATATGAATGTCATGTGATAAAGGGGCAATGATGTGTACTGTTTCCAGCGGGCAGTCTTCAAGTGGTACTATCAGTTAGCTTGTTCTTGTCCACACATTGTTTTACCATGTTGTTCTCAGCTAGCCTGGCTGCATAGCACAATGATCTTAGATTTGGCGTGTGAACGTAACAAGTAGCTTATAGTACAATTAACGACAAGCCTGCATAGCATTAGACTTGCAGCTGCAAGGTGTAGTAGTGCAGCTGCGATTGCAACATGATACACAGCTGAAGCGCTGCCTCGCTGCCAAGCACTACCAGCAAGGCTGAACATTGCTGTAGCATAGGACCACTCTGTCCCTCACTATAGCTTTTCCGCTTGTACTCAGTTTAGGCTGTAAAGCACAGTGTGGGACACTTCGGGTATATGCTGCCCTAGCATTCAACTGTAGTGGCGCAAGTGCAGCTACGCACAGTGCGCACAGAGCTTCTTGCTGTAGTACGTTTGGCTACAGCTGTTGGTAGGCTTTATCGGTGCATGCTACCACGTACATTGCATTACGACAGCTGGTAGCAGCTGTCAGCTGTTGCCAAGTTGTGACAAGCGCCGAGCAGGCATTGCTGCATTTGTGTTAGTAACTTTGCCTTTTGTGTCTAAAGTAGCGGCATTTGATTGTACTACTAGATGGTTAGCTGTACGCAATGCTGATGTGCAGACACAGACGGCGCTACTAACACACAAGCTAAAGCGCCTGCTTCGAGCTTTTTTAGCACAAGCATGTGTTGAAGCGTTATACTGATACATAAACTCTTGCAGGTACACTGCGGCATGTTGAGCACGAACAATGCAGAGTGACATAGTCCACAGTCGTTGAGAGCTGCAGTTTGACGCATAGGCATCAAGCACTTGACAGCACGCACAGCAACTGTGTGTGCAAGTATGTGCTGTAGGTTTGTGGTCAGCAGCAGCAGACAATCACTGCTCACTGTCGCTGGCAGCCGCGCCGCAAGCACAATGCGCTTCGCAGCGCACACAACACAGAAGTGGCGATGGCGAACTACAACATACACTGGTATGATCTCTTACAGCAGTGGCTGTGTGATGCAACGCTGCTTAGTGATTTGCAGTGTAGTTGACTTGTTCAGCGCAGCTGCATGTCAGATTGTGGTGTTATGCACACAAGCCCCAGCTGTATGAACGCACATCAGTGATTGTTGGGTATTAGCGTAGGCATTTCGTAGACGCATTGTTATGGCGTGCACCTTACGTGCAGGCTGTGTACACTGTACACTGGGCAGCGTAGTTGATCGAACTAGCAGATAAGTGTTCAACTGAGCAATGCTTGCGACAGTGCTATCGTGGTTCGATACAGCTTCATATAAGAACAGAACAGCGACTGCAGCAGCAGCAGTGCGATGGCTGATTATGCAGTGCGTGCTCATGTGCTACTTAGTGCACAGCGCAACCTCGCCAGTTTTACAGATACAGTACAATTTATGCACTCACAACACCACTACAGCTACTGCTTTGCGCACAACAACAGTGCACGCACTCGTGTGCACAATTGTGCTGCCCTCGTACTAATGAAATTACTGCTGCTATTGTTTCATAACATATGTGCACGCACTGCAACACACACACACGCAGGGTGCTTGAGCGCATTGAGACACTGAGCACAAAGATTGCAGGCAACAAGATCAAGATCAAGACACTAGCAGGGCAGGAGCACACAATCGCCTACCAGAAGTCAATGGAGGAAGTGAGTCACTTAGAGTATGATCTAGGCTTTCTGAGAGAGCAAGTAGATGTAGAGACTAACACTGAAGGGCGCGGCGGTCTTGAAGGCCTCTTCCGTAAGTGCTAACGCTATCACTACATTGTTTTCGTTAGGTACTATTGATTCTAGTGATGCTAGTATCAGCTGCATTGCGAAGTATGATTAGCACTGCTGCTGCTAGTAGATAGTGCGTCGCTGCTGTGCTAATAGCAGTACTACTGCGCTCTTGGGCAGTATGTATCTCAGTTGACAGTGTGCATACAGCACCAATGTGTTCTATTTGAGTAGCAATGCTGACAGCATAGACATATCATCGTACGCTATGCATACAGTGGTTGCGCTATTAGCTAATCACACTAGCATAGGCACACGCTGTTGTTGAGGTATTGACTGTACGCAGTCTAGTGTAGCAGTAACTCGATCACACTAGCAGCAGTAGCTGCACTGCACTGTATATCTTGAGCTCACACCACACTCCAAACTCTATGCTTATACACACGTTTATGCTTATGCTGACCATTACAGACGCAGCAAAGCTTGACTGGCCAGAGGTGATTGGCAGTCTAGTAGGCAATGCACCACACAAGAGAGTTGGTGGTGACATGCAGGGCGGCATCACTATCCCTTCAGAAGCTCGCGCTATACCAGAGATCATCTACACTTCTAGAGCTTAGGCTAGACAGATCAACTGCTGCAGCAGCGCCTGCACGAGCAAGTTTTGAACTGCTATGCAGCGATTGAATAGAACTATGTACCCTGTATTGAGCTGTGCAGTCATTACTACGAGAAGTGCACCTGGTTTTGAAGCATAGCAACCTCACTTGAGCATCAATAATACATTATGTGTACTAACACATATCGATACTATAGCTGCAACGAAAGTGTCCTCTGCTGCTGTCGTGCTCTGTCAAATGGTGTGATCGCAATGTGATAGAAAGTGTTGCCTCATTTAAACCCTGTTGCAGTAATACTGCAATGCATGCACCTGTCAGCAGACGATGTAACGCCATTGCGCCGAAAAACCGCTCGCGATCTGGCTGCCGGGCTGAAGCTGGATTCATTCACACTATCATATGTCACGCAAAGCTATAGTAGTTGGAGTTGCGCAATACACGCAGAGCAACTTGCGCTTGCCTAACCCAGAGAATGATGCCAATGCTATGGCGCGCTTCCTCCAAGAGCGATGCAATTTTGAGGTGGACCTGCTCCTCAGTCCAACCAAAAGAGAGGTGACTGCTGCTAAACAGACTGCTCAGCTGTTGCTTGGTTACCTTGTGCAAAGTTGTTGTGCTCAGAGATCATGTGCATTCAGTAAGCTTTTGGTGTTTTGCATATACTCCTCTCGCAGTTGGAGCAAGCTATGGTGCGATGCCAGCCAACGCTGAACGCCAGTGTCGCAGTTGCGCTGTTCTACTTCTCTGGACACGGCTCCAAGTGTCAGGAGAAGGAGTTCATGCTGTGCAAAGACTGGCAAGAGGGAGACGGCTCACCAGGAGACATTGACCTCGCTAAGCGCAGATATGGCGTCTCTCTTGAGTCCGTCATAACAATCATGAATGGAGCACAAGCAAGCATCGTGCTGCTAGATGCGTGTCGCTCGTACTTTGACAGGGACAACAACTTATCGCTGAGCTGGAGCAGTCTTCAGCCTACCAGTACTGCCAGGGGCGTCACAGTAGATGACCTCAGTGATGGCACTCGTTACAGAAGGCTGGAACCTTCTGTGGACCCCTGCAAAGTCTTGATTGGCTACTCGTGCAGCGATGGCAGCTTTGCGCTAGATGGCGTCCAGCGCAGCGAGCAGAGCCCATACACTACAGCGCTGTTAGAGGAGAACAGATACTGTGCTAGTCATGTTCATGACACCGCTTTGCGTTTTGAGCTGATTATGTGCGCGCGCACTCTTTGGTTGCGTATAACAGCATATGAGCGGAGCAACTCTTGTGCACGATGCGCTGTGCCAGGCGTGTGAAGATGTGAGCAGGCAAACGAACAACAGGTTAGTACACTTGCAGCGCATTAACCTCTCTATGCTTTACAGTCTAGCTAAAAAGTACCAACCTCATCCTGACTTCTGTTTACGCGCACAACTGTGCAGGCAGGTCCCAGAGCAGCGCGTGAGAAGCTTGCGGTCATTTCAGTTCTGCATGGAGCAGGTGAACCAACACTGTTGTACTTTCACCCAAATTACACTTGTCTTCTGATTGTGTTCGGCAGTGTCACACCACAGTATATCAAGGTTCTCTGGGCAAGCGCTTTGTCCTGACTAGCTTCATCTAATATACTGACATGCAGGCTGATACTGCGCCACCCCCCGCAGTGGACATAGACATACGTTATTGGAGATCAGCTTACACATCTGGTGACGTCATACCTGAATTGCGTTCTCTACAGTGGAATAGTGATCTAACCAGGGGTTCTGCTCACTACAAACAGTATGCGCTTTTAAAGTGGTTGTTTCAGCGCGGCTGTCCTATGGACCTCGGAGACATCGCGACAGACGCAGAGAAGTCAGGTGATCTGAATCACATGAAGCAAGTGCGCGCTATCTTCGGCCCTTGGCCTGTACGTGTGTTGAACAGAAAGCTGTGGTGGACAGCTCTGTACAACGAGCTTGCTACTGTGCAGTGGTTGCATGAACAAGGAGCAGCGTGGCCCAAGAGATTCTATGACATTGATGGCAGTGAGCCACGTAAAGGATGCTGGTCTCTAGAGTGTGTGCAGTGGGCGTTAGCCAACGGCAGCACATAGCGAGAGTGGCGGTGTCAAGACTTAGCGCTGCAGCACTACAAGTGTGAGACTAATGGCGCTGAGCACAGTGATGACACCTGCTCTTACGTGCCTTGCTGTAGACAGAGTGCACGAGAGGTGTTCGCGTGGGCACATGAGCATGGGTGCCCGTGCACATGCCGGTAAACCGCAGCAGCAGCAGCAACAGCAGCAACAGCAGCAGAAGCAGAAGCAGCAGCAACAGCGGCAGGAGCAGTGTAGATGCGGTGGCAGTAGAGCAAACAAAAGCCAACAGTAGGATTGGCCGCGTTGCTATGTGTATAGAGCTCCTCTATATGCATGAGATGTTCCGGTAGCGTAACTTGTACCAGCAGTAATCCGTATTCGGCTGTCACGCACGCAATACAACATATGGCAACAAACGAATCACAATGGCGTGCTATCGGATAACGTAAACGCGCAGCTGCATGAAAAATTGTGCATTGCATCGATGAAGTGTCACGTGACACTTACTGTGTGTTAACTACTACTGTATATACTGTCGATAGCATCAATGCGCGATGGTGTGTGCTGCTTTTTGTGTGTTTTTATGTTCTTATTGGACATGCTAGTAACTGACATGCCAGTAATCTAGTTAATCTTCGAACCCTTCTACTATGGTTATGTGTCTACATTGAGATACATATCATCCCTTGCGATACCGCGCTTCAACTGTATAAAGCTGCATTACATTGCACTGCTATAGCTACTACTCTTTGTGGTTCGTTTTGATACTGTTTTATGAGGTGACGACCATGCGCCGATACTTATGATACTGCTGTGTTGTTGACGTCCCTACACACTGCGGTAATATATAATGTTGCTGCTACTGTTGTTGCTCCTACTCCTTGTTGACGACGACTGCTAGTTGCTGTGTGAAGCTGCGTGCAATCGTCACTGCTCGAATGGTACATGAGCAGTGCTGTTGCAAGAGCTGTCGTCACATATGTGTCTTACGACATTGGCGCTGCAAGTGTATGACCAGAACAACAACAACGCACAGAGGACATGCAGTGTTAGTACAGCACGAGCTGACTATGCACGAGCATGGCAGGCTATACAGCAACACGCTCGCATGCTATGGTATGCAGTGCAGTGCTCAGTGTGACTCACCAATCAGTGTGATACATACATGCATCACATGCAGTGAGTTTTGATTGAAGTTATTACCTGTTTGTGTTGATCTGGCAGTTGTGCACAGGTTGTGCATCTTGCTCTTGTTAATGTTGTACTTCACTGTCTTTGTAGTGTCATTGCTCATCCAGTCTACACTGGGCAGACTCATGTGTGCCTTTGCATGTAGGTAGTAGTAATGATAGCAATGTACAGCATGTGAGAATAGTACTGTAAAGCATGTGACATGTAGCAACAGTAGTGCACAATATGCAGACCGTTAGCACATACAACCACTGTGCTGGTGTGCGCAGCTGTACAGCAACAGCTTAGCTACTACAACGATGCCTACAGAAAGCACTGCAGCGTCCTACTGACAGTTGCCAGGCAGCATACCATTGCCATACACTGTAAGTAGCATATGGCAGTGTACAGTAACTACTCTAACCTGTTCAGATAGATTTCCAGACTTGTCTTTGATAGTCACATTGGCCTTAGCCTCACTGTTGCATGATGCATAGCACACACACACACGTTGCAGCAAGCGTAGTGTAACAGAATAATGAGCATACAGGTAGAGCGGTGAACACGCTTGCTATGCATGCACCGTGCTATGAGCTAGCACAGTGCGATGGCCAATACAGTGGCAGCACCAGTAGTCTGTATACCCCTCTAAAGAGCTGTGGCCACATACGCGCAGTCCAATTTATCAGTGTGAAACGTGCAGATATGTACTTGTACCTGATTAGGAAGCGTAACTGAGCAAGGGCATCAGTCCTAGCCCTAACTACTATAGCCTTGCACACCCTGTTCGTATTGATGGTGATAGGACAACCAGTAAAACATCAGTACGGGTGCAATGCAACTAGTGTATCTATGCCAATCAGACATAGCACGTACTAGATGCTATACTATGCTATTATATTTGTGCATGCTATACTACGCACAGCATGCTTTGCACAAAGTGATACAACTATGCCACCTACAACCCATGTGACGCAGTGCTAGTACGACCAATGCAGGTATACTATCGCTATCGCTATACTCATATGTGAATACCTGTGCACAGGAGTTTGGCTCTCAATGTCATCCTGTGTGTTGACAGCTGCACCACAGTTGTTCACTAGGAAGCGAATAAGGTCACTGTTGCTGCTGCTGTTGCTGTAGCCATGCTCACAGGCATAGTCTAGTGCTGTCATTCCTCCCTGGTTGCAGCACAGTACCAGTATATGCCATGAACACGCAAACATGGTAATTATAAGTAAGTGCACATGCCAACAAGCATGTGATAGCTCAAGCTAATGTATATATCTGCGTGATTTCAGTGGCAATGTGCATAATGCAACCATACAATCATGCACAAACAATGGCGGTCAGATCAGCTACAAAAGTCACACTGTCAAGAGCTGCATGCATAAGCGTAGCAGTAAGTGATACACACCTCATCGCGTGCATGCACATCAGCTCCAACTTGCTCTACCAGCCATTTGGTCACCTGTGATACATAGGCATTACAACACACACACACCAAGTGCAGGGCTTGTTTCAGACAGTGATGCAAGGTAACGCAAGACTCTTTCTTCTGACTCAAGCACCACAGCAAAAGCACTACAACTGTGTTGCATACTGCAGTACACAATGACGTGGTGTATTCCTTCTTTTGATACATGTTAGTGATAGCACTAATTAATACATGTTAGTGATAGCACTTACATGTAGCTGATGGCCGAAGCTTGCCCAGAGCAGTGCTCGTGTGCTACTGTACTCAGCAGTGTGTGCCAGTGCAGCAAGGTTACGCTGTACTGCTGTTAGATCGCCACTGTAGGCAGCCAGGTCTGTCTCGTAGTATACAGCAGCGTCCAGTCTGTTGCAACCCAACAGTAGTAGTGGTACATGGTTGTGAGAGAACAGTATCAGTAGTGTAAAATACAGAAACAGCCAATCAGCTGTTAACGAGAGTGGTTGATGATAATTTTGTTGTTGTGTCAGCTATGATGAGCTAACCCAAGTGGCACAACCAGAAGCACGCAGCGACCAAACAGTCAAAATGGAACTGCAACGTAGCCATACAATGCTACACACACACGTTACGCTGCATATGTTGCACATAATATTAGGCTCTGATCAAGTACAGTACCATATAGAATAAGACCACAGCACTGCATAGCTCACCTGTTTGGTGCAGATGCAGGCTTGTTAACACTAACATCAGTGCGCTGCACTGCTGATGCAGCCCTCACTGTGTGCACTACTGGTGTCACTACTGCTGCTGCCATAGTGTCGTAAGGCTTGACTACTACTGCTGCTGCTGGCGGCACTTGTGTAATCGATGCTACAGCCCTGGTCGCTGCTGCCACTGCAGTTGCCACTACTGCAGTAGTCACAGCAGCAGTAGACGTAGCTACTGAGCGAGTAATTACTAGTGGTTTGGGCCTCACAAACACAGTCTGAATGGTGGGTACTACCACTATTGGCGAAGCTACTTTGGCTAGTACCACAGGTGTTGTTACTGCAGTGGCAGTTGTGTTGTTTGCTGCTGTAGTGGTGCTAACAGCTCGTGTGCTCACTGCTGTAGTCTGGCTGTCGCATACTACTGATGTTCGTGATGCTGGCGCCTGCTTCTGTTTAGCACAACATACATTATAGTAGACAATAAGTAAACAGGGCATACAATCGTGCAGTAAGCACATAAGCCGCTACAGTGTCATGTTCTTGATGTCATTAGTTAAGCACAACTTGAGTAACACATGCACAAAGCTTTTGAGTCATCAGATTGCACTGCATTATACTATGTATTAGTGTTGATATGTACCTTCTCGGCCACTTGCAGCTGTGGCCTGTGCAACGCAGCAACACAGAACGCAGTGCAGAGTAGATAAGGTAAAAGTGAGGCCACAGAGGATTGCACATAGAAACAGCTGTGCACTTAACAAATAGCATACCGATTGCGTAGGGTGAACCTCTGTATGCTCACACTACCATTTAGCACCACTCATACACACAACATGCACATATACATGCACCATGCATACGAGTGCTGCATGCACACACATGCTACGCAGAAAAAACTACAAGAGACAGTTACTCACAGTGTAGCAGTAGCCTTGTCACTGCAGGCCTTCTTAGCAACAGCTGCTACTGGCGCTTCCTGCTGCTGCTGCTGCTGCTGCTGGTCCTTAGTCTGTGCAGCATGCTCGCAAGTAGCAGCTACAATGCCTCTCAGAGCAGCGTTTTCAGCTTGTAGCTGCAGCATACGCTGCTCATGCTGGTGCATCTGTGTGTGCAGCTCAGCGACTGCTGCTGCTACTTCACGCTGCTTGCGCTCGTTCCTTGCAGCGCTGTAGTGGTGCAAAATGTTTTTGTTGTGTGCATGTGTTACGGTCAGCATGTGCTACAGGTGAGGCAGTGCGTATGTAATGCGGTATGGTGTCTCATTCAAAAGCAGTGTATTATATATGTCACATGAAGAAGGCTATGTATAC
>AXNI01015588.1:0-21461 GCA_000498555.1 Heterococcus sp. DN1 | reverse complement strand
TTCATATGTGATTGCTGGCAATACAGCATGTAACAAAACAACACAGCATAGCTGCAAACTGCTTGGCCTGTTCTTCTGTTGGCGTATCTGCTCATTGTTTGTCTGCATATTGCATTAAACAGTCCAATTAGCTTAGCCTTCTCACCTGATGATAGTGTGCTGAGTTATCTGCATGCAGAGGAAAGAGGTCAAATGACTAGACAGGTAAGTAATGTCTAGTGTCGATATACACCATAGTATAAACATATTAGAATGACACTATATGTACAACATCATGTATATTATGTGTCAATTGAAGCAGCTCGTGTTTTAAATGTAAGAGTGTGTCATTCGTACATAGCAGTGGCTAGTCTGCAAATCACTAAGGATGTGCACTACTGCGACTGCTACTGCTATTGCTACAACTTATGCTACTGGGTGTGACTGCAGTTATGGGGAGTTGATATGAAAACAATGAACAAACATAAACTAGTGCAACCACCTAATGCAGGAGATACAGAGGAGAATCTTAGCTTAGAAGAAAAGGTAATTGACTTCTTATACTGTAATCAGATGAAATGGTAGTATACATGTGTGCTCATCATGTGGCAATACTGTTGGAGTTGCAAATGCATATATATATACGTATACTGCATGTTCTTAGCGCTACTAGGTATTGATGTGTATAGTCAGTACTGTATGCTTCATGTATCTTTAAGTGCACGGTGTCGTATAATGCTATAGGCTACATACAGCTTTGCGGCCTTCGCATAGATATGTATGTATGTTTATTTATTGACTGTTGCAGTTACTGGCTGGCATGTTGCTAACTGCAAAACACAACTTCATCATCTCTGTTCAATAACAGTTACGTAGAGAACGTCAACGGTTACATGCTGTTGGCGTTACAAGCTATTTCTGGAGTGGTAGAGCTAGTGCTAAATCAAGGTATCTACTATAATTCAGTATGTATGTAGCAGTATTTGAGTGTAAACGAGTGCAACAGTACATGCTATATAGATATATCGTACCATCATACAGTACTATCACTCTCCGCAGATTTGCGTCTGCATGTTATTTATGCTATATTACACCTGGTTTGCAATAACTTCTGATACATCACATTGGTGTTTACGTATATACACGACTGTTGCAGAATTATGGTACCATTGCAAGGTAACATTTATGTCCAAGAAGGCACAGATGCCTCAACATTAAGGATCGTATATGATAAGGTCAGCAGTCATACTATAACCATACTGAAGCACTTTCTGTTCTAGTCTTGATACATGCTACATTTTAGTGCCGTCATGCTATTATGTAATCACGCAGTATTACAGCACAGGAGCAAATATTGTGTGTAGACTCCTTATTTACCTTGCTGCTGTGTATCTGCTATTCGTGTTGTGCTTGTGTAATGCCTAGGATGTACATGGTAATGGGGTAGGATGTATTGATCCACAACTATCACCTAATGGTACAATGGTATCATATGTTAACAATGGTGATATATATGTACTATCAGGTAACTATTACCTGTTTGAACAATTCTGTATATATACTTGTTAGACTTGCTATAGTTGCATCATCTTGAGCACGTGTATGTATATCATGTGTACAAGTGTTGTCTTTGCTGGCACGTGCGTCTATAGCTGAGATTGTATGCTGTGTTATGCCTCTTAACATTACCGCGTTGCTGTATTGCACTCGCACTACGTGTTCGCACACCACGTGTTCAGTTGAGCCAACTTCAAGTAATAGCTCAGTATCACCAGTTCAGATTACATTTGGTGCTACTGAATCAATCAAGCATGGTTTAGCTGACTTTATTGCACAAGAAGAAATGGATAGATATGTTGGTTATTGGTGGTCATTAGATAGTACAAAAATAGCATATACACAAGTTGATGAATCTCATATACCAGCATATCGTATAATGCATCAAGGTAAAGATACAGTAGATACACAAACAACACAAGAAGATCATCATTATTCATTTGCGGGACAAGACAATCCTAAGGTGTGTACATGTATACATGTATGCTGCACATGTTATATAGTCTTGTTTGGTTTCTAGCATCGTACACATCGGCAGTGTTACATTTGGTCATTGTTGAATAACATGTTGCCAGTGTATATGTAATGTATACCATGTGCATGTAATGCAGCGTTGTAAACATAGCCTACCTACTGCACGCACAGCGTGGCTGACCACAATTGTCCCGTCACGTTGTGTTTGCGTCACATGTATGCATGCAACAATACAGGTTAGGTTAGCTGTAGTTGATGTTAATGATAGCCAAATACACAACAATACACAAGAAGAACAACGATCAGAATCACAACAAGCAGATTTGTCTTCATTTAAACCTGTATGGATGGATACACTTAGTGGTTATGCTGCTGAAACGAACGAGAAATCAACCACTGACACAGCTATTAGTGATAGTAGCACTGATAATGATGATAGCTATCTAGCTAGAGTTATGTGGATACATATACAACAGCAATCTACTGCTAACAGCACCAGTACGCGCACAATCAGTACAAGTGATAGTACTGACAGTAGTACTAGTACTAATGGTACTAGTACTGGCATGTCAAGGCTATTAGCACAAGTACAAAATCGTGAGCAAACATCATTACAGTTACTATTATTAGACCCATTGAATGGTACTAAAGTAGTACTGTTGGAAGAAACAAGTGATATATGGATTAATCTACATCATCTATTACGATGTTTGCCTAAAGTGGTGCCAGTGGTAAGTTGTCACTAATCACTATATATAAATGCAGCATTGATGTCAAAATGTCAAGTGTATACTGTAAACGTGCACTATTACAACCCCTTACTTACATTCAGCACGATCGCTCACATGCTTAGTATTGTCTGTACTGTCAGATGGGACACAGTGTTGTTCCTTGTATGATAAGTGATGTTAAAGAATCATCTGTATCATAGATTGACTGGTTAGAGGAACCTCGTACATAACAATTGCACTGTATCAATGTGTGCATCTCATTACATCAACAGGATGCACCATCAAGTACTGCTGCTGCTACTAGTACTACTACTACTAGTGCTACTGCATTGCCTTACGGGTCATTCTCCTTCATATGGGCATCTGAACGCACTGGCTATATGCATTTGTACTTGTACACATACATAGGTACGTTGTTATTGCGCTATAATAGCATTTGCGATACTTTTTCGCTGACAGTAGTACGTCATGCAAAGTACTAACATCTACGCTGACAGCACACATACGCTTACACGTACATGTCTTGCTATGCTGTATGCTATGACAACAGCAACAGCTGGTAGTAGTAGTGCTACACTAGTGCGGCAATTGACTAGTGGTAACTGGATAGTAGAGAATATAGTTGGTATTGATCAAGATAATGATGTACTATACATTATGGGTACATATGATTCATGTTGTGAGAAGCATTTATATGCTATTAGTCTGACTGGCAATCATCAATCAACTACTACAACAACAAATGGCAACAGCAGTAGCAGTAGTAGTCAAGCAATTGCTGCACCTGTCAAGCTTACTTTTGAAAGTGGTATGCATAATGTTATTATGGATCACAGTAATCAGAAGTTTGTTGATGTGTTCTCAACACCTGATAAACCAGCACTTATGGTAGTATACTCTATCGGTCATAATCCGTTTACTGATAAGCCTACAGCAATACAAGAGTTACACAATGCAATGGATGATAGAGTCGTATCACTGAAAGATAAACTTATACCTGCTGAAGTATTTACAATACGATCAAGAGATAATAAAGTTGATCTATACTTAGGGTTATATAAACCGGATCCTACTGTATACGGTAAAGGACCTTATCCTACTATAGTCGCTGTATACGGTGGACCTCATGTACAACGTATCAATAACAGTTGGTTAACAACAGTTGATATGCGTGCACAGCGGCTACGTGATCTAGGGTTTGCTGTAGTAAAGTGTGATAATAGAGGTTCATACCGTCGTGGCCTTGAATATGAAGGGTATATACGGTATAATATGGGTAGTATTGAAGTACGTGATCAAGAAGATGCTGTTAAACATCTAATCAAACAAGGTATTACTGATGCTACACGTGTTGGTATATATGGTTGGAGTTATGGTGGTTATTTAACAGCTATGTGTATGTGTAAAGCATCATCAACATTTCATTGTGGTGTAAGTGGTGCACCAGTAACAAGCTGGGATGGTTATGATACACATTATACTGAAAGGTATATGAGTACACCACAATCTAATCCAGTTGGTTATAAAGAGAGTAGTGTACTGACACATGCTAGTAAGCTGCAAGGCAAACTAATGCTAGTACATGGGCTCATTGATGAGGTAAGAGTGTCAATAGCAGTATTAACACATCATATACATGCTGCTAATACTACAGTTGCGTCGCACGTCGTGTGCGCACTGTAGTTGTACTCTCGTGTATCAGCTGTAACCGCACGTTGCGCTTCACATAAGATCATCAATTACTTGATTGAGCATAGAGGTGTTAGCAGCCCCAAGCAACAAACGCATTGGCTGACAGTTTGTTGTCTTGTGTACCTTACACGATTACCGCACGCCCTGTTGTTTCTACTATATATGTAATAGAACGTACATTTCAGACATACTGCAAGGCTAATTAATAGCTTAATAGCAGCTCGTAAGCCATATGATCTGCTCATATTTCCTGATGAAAGGCACTCACCTAGGAAACTACAAGACAGGTTTGTATGATTCATCTATATATTATTACCTTGGCTTCTGTCGGCTGCTACTATTACTTCTGCTTAACAGCTAGCTCAATCTCATTACAGCTCAAGATCAGCTGCATGCTAAATCATGTACTGGCATGATGTATTGTATAACGCATGAGCACAAGCTTCGAATAGTTTGAGCATACCACTTACAGAACTATCAATGTATTGTGCAATGCTTGTCGTCTGCGTTGCCTACATGTGCATTACTATGTGATACAGAGTGTATATGGAGCAACGTATCAGTGATTACTTTGTACAACATCTGATGCCACAAGAGACACAACAACAGCAACAGCAATCACAGCAACAACAATCGTATCAACAATCTCAACAATCGCAGCAACAATCGCAACTGCAGCAGCAGCAACAACAGCATGCCTCATCACATTTGTAGGGCTGTTGTATGCCTTATAGAATATATGATCACATGACTAGCAGCACCTTAGCGCACAGAGAATTGTTTACTGATGAACATAGATGTGCTTGTGCAGCACAACAGATATATACATGACACATCTGTAATCCAGTTAAGGCACAGCTGCAACAGTCAATTGTGACAGCATGAGGACATGTATCACTATAGCACATGCAATATGCTGTTGCACTTAGTGATCTCTGTGTGTGTTTATGTGAGATACTGTATCAACTACTCACATGGCTCTAGTCAAGAGCGACCAACAAGCACAGTCTCAACAACAGTGTGTTAGATGTCAAGAAGTTCATAGGTGTATGTGTCTTCACGACAATACATTGTGTGTTGAGAGCAGCGTCAATGTGCAAATCACAAACGCAATGATGTGGTTTGTAGCTGCTCATGTGCTGCATAGAAACAGCTGATGCAATACATTATATCGCACAGCATAGCACATAATAACACAACATCACATCATACATACATACTATCGCAGCACCAGCTGTGATCAATTGGTAGACATGACCTGTGAATATATACGTTACGTATACACATATAGCAGTGCAGTATACACAATCTTTTCATGAGCGGACTCAGTTGTTGTGTTTGTTCGTTCTATGCTTTGCTCGAGATCTTCTGAGTTTGTTAGTGTTCATCCACCATACGTTACTTCAAACGAAAGCACAAATCGACAATACAAGACAAGCACAGAGCAACATAGCAGAGCATATATGACACATTGTGTGCGGATTATGCAAACAGAAAATGCCTCACTAACATTATATTCTCAAGTAACCACATCAGTCTTGTCACGCTTTTCATAATTATCAAAGAGAATGAGTAAGAGCTCTACCGTAGTACTAGGTGGCTTTAGCTTTAGCTTTACCTTTCCCTTTACTTACTGCTGCAGCAGCTGCACCATCTGTAGTATCAGTTGCTACAGCACCGCTTGCAAAGTATGGTGGAACACGTTGACCAGTAGTAGCATCTGTCATTGCTTCAATATCTAGTTTAGTGATGTGACCAGTACTGGACACGCCATGACCATCACGACTTATGATGCGCGGTATTGCAACTGGTGTACAATATGGCTCATCAGAGTTACTACTTGTATGTAGCCTATCATGTAGCTGTAGAGCTTTTTGCTTAGTACCAACTATTAGCATATTGCCAAACACATTGAATAGTAGTGCTGTTTGTCCATCTTGAACTGTTGTTACTAATGTATAAGCATATTGTGCACCACTATCTTCCAAAGCTTCTTCACTCAACTCAGATGGTGCTTGTGTTTCATTAACTCTTTGTCTTGACACTAAGGTTATACCACATGGCGGTGATTCATTAGGTATATCATCTTGTGTTCCTGGTATTATGAATGTTTGTAGTGTTTGCTTACCAAGAGCACATGCTACTGATCTCTCTAGATCATCATCAGCAATAGTAATCTGTGCCACAATAGGCATGGCTCCACGAACAAACTGGTTCAAGTATGCTTGCTGTATATGTGTGAATGTACCATGGTGACACTGAGGCCGTGATACTACTTGCACATCGTGCTGCAATGGTGCTTCAGTGCGTTTAGATTTCTTAACGCTACTGCTGCCACCACCACTTGGTGCTTTACGTTTACGACGCTGTTTTTGAGCTGGTTCTGGTATCACTATATCCTCATCATCGCTCTCATCATGACTATCATCATCAAGTGGTGGAGGTGGCTGAGGTTGTACAGGATGTATATACTGAGATAACTCACCGAACCTTGTTTCAATTGTTTGCAGTGATTGTGGTAGTAGCTGCTTAATCTCATCACGTGCTTCAATATACTCACATATAAGTTGATACTGGTCATTACTCCAAGGTAGTATTGCAGCATTAATCATCTGTAGTGTAATCTGTTTATCAGTAACACCTACTGACACTTGCCCCTTATAATCTGCACACTCTAGCCACCACCGCACATTGCTATATAAATCATCATTATCAGTTATGCACACTTCTGCCTCATTGAGTAAGTCAATCGTAATCTTGTCATCAACTTTTGTTAACTTGATACATGATACTCTTACACTACTCTTACTTGCTAATACTAGTAGCTCATGTTGAGTATAATTATGTTTAACCTTTTTACCATTCTTATTGGTGAGCTCTCCAATAATAGCTATTGTCAGTGGCACTTCAACAACTTTCTGTGATTTAGTTGTTGGTGGTTTCACTGAGCACCAGAAGTCTTGAAACTCAAATACTGGTTGACTCATCAAGCCTTGTTGTGATGTCATAAGTGTTGCTTGTTGTGTCATGTATTGATCATTGTCTTGATTGTTCTCGCTCCATGCACGGCTTACTTCACTTTGAGGACACTCAAGCACTACTTTATAAGCAGATGTATCACTATCATATGGTATGATGTTCATACCACTAGCATCAGTTAGTTGAACAGTCAAGCCTTGTATATGATGTACCAGTGATGCTGTTTTGATAGCTGGTTCTATTGTTGTTACATCAACACCATTAATGTATACATGTATAATAGCTGTTGTTAGTGTGCCTATCTTCAACTCAAAGTCCACATATGACCCTGATAACAACAAACAAAATGAGTTAACATCAACACAATAGATACAACAATTAGCTACTTCATTGATTGGAGATAGACGACATGATGTGATCAGACATGTTGTAGGCGTATATGCTGTGAATGAACTCATACAGTTTACTACATCGTTATGCTTTGCATCGTACTTGTACTTACTGATTACTGCACCACCATTTGCAGTATTACTTTCAAGCTGAAATCTGTACATGCCTACAGCTCCTACAACTAGTATATTATTAGGTACAATGCCTTCTCGTATGGTGATTGAATCCTGCAGCACAGTGTTGTTACGTCTCTGTATTTGAAACTGTGGTGTGACAGATGACCTAGATATAGCAAGCGTGTAGTTATACATGCACAAACGTTCACATTAGATCAGTACAGATGGCTTTCGCATAAGTGTATACTATTGCAGCATGTTCACATATTGTCTGTACTTACCTATTGCTGCTGTTACTGCTACCACTGCCACTGCCATTGCTCTCGGAGGACACAATAGTTAATGTACAGGCCAGCTGCGTTGCTTTTTCAGCTATGCTCATACCATCAACAGTCTTACTGACCAATGCAATTGCATCTGTTATGCAAGTTTCACCGCATACTACCACTCTACTCTCATCAACAGTAGGGTTCCGCTCAATACATACATGATGTACAGGAGGTGCTATTGCTTTAAGTGTAAAGCTACCAATTAGAGCTCGTGATGCTACTCTGTTATGCTGCATATCATCATTATAATCTGCCGCTGATGTATAGTAAAAGACACTTACTGTACGCTCACAAGGCATAGCAGGCATCTGTAGTTCTATCTGTCTATTAGTGCATAACCGATGCTGCCTGTCCGCATCTGTACTGTATGGCTCTACATTGGAATCATTGCCAATCGCGTATGCTATAAAGTTACATGTAGGTGTCATACTTAGTGATGTCTCATCCTTACTGAATACACTCATATAAACTACAGCTGTTGTACCTACTTCTTGGTTCACTATCAACTGTGCAGATGTTGATTCATATTGTACAGGAGCTTCAGTATCACTAAATACAAGTTTATGAGCTTCTTGATTAGCGATTACTTCAAACTGAAATGCAGGCGATGCAGTCAAGTTGTCAGCTCTAAAGCTATAGCTGTGTATACCAGGTGTAGCGTGTAGCATAAACTCAGTATATGTTAATGAACTACTGGTCGCATCTGTTGCAGTAGCACTTGTCAAGACGGTGCTGTTATCTAGTATACATGATACTGCTGTGTTTTTTGAAAAAGTAGTATCATGTCCATAATGATCTTGTACCCTTACTTGTAAGCCTCTGACCAAACTCATGTTCTGAATCTTTGTGGTAGAAGTAGATCTCAATGGACTGATAGTACTAGTTGTGTGCTGTAGCTTATATGCTTCACCAGGTAGTATAGAGATATCAATAGAAGCAGCTGTTGCTATTGATATACCACTTACACCTTGTAGGGATACCTCTATGCTGACAGTTGATGGTGTTGTTGCATTAACGAATGTGAGTTGATCCAAGCTATTACTCAATACTATCTCTCTATTCATCCAAGTTAGTGTCATACCAGATGTCTCTGTTGCTGCTACTTCTACTGGTGGTAGCGTTGTGCCATTGTTATCTGGTACATCAAACTGCAGTGATGATGTTGTACACTTCAGTGATAATCTACTCCTAATCAAACTAGCAGTTGCACCATTACCATAGCTATCCTGAAATGTAATAGTTACATCAGCTTTATCACCAAGTTTCCATACATGATACTGACCAGTGTTTGCTGTGGCTGTGGCGTTAGTACTGTTACTAGGCACAATGCTAACAGTGAAACCATCTGCGCTGCCAGCTTGGACATTGAAGTGTACATATGCATCATCTATACCAACTTGATTAGTGAGATCAGAAGTTACAATAGGTGTATTTAAACTGAACTTCAACCTCCATAACCCCAGCTGACCATTTGCAAATGGTAAAAGCTCAGTGCTGTTTGCATAGCCACTATTGTTTACAGTAGGTGTTATCTCATTACTATGACGACTGCCATTACCAACACCAACTGATACCCATATATCGGCTACTCTCCGCTGTAGTGTTTGTGTTATGATCACATCCTTATCAAACCACTTGCATATGCGTTTGTCAATAGCATCACTCACTTTATCAGTGTCGTTCATGACTGCTACTTTAAACCGTGGTAAAGCTTTGTTTTCGCCTGGTACAACAACTATAGCACTATCTTCTGTACATCCTAGGTGTATACTAGTATCAATGCTTTCTACAACCAAGCGTTTAGGTAGTATGTTGTCTGCACGCTTTAGTACATATGCAATACTACCTACTGCTTTGCCTATACGCCCTTTTGCTATATTTTCAGCCTGTACAGTCATACGAGCACCCGCAGTATTACCCCATATACTTTTAGGCAGCCTTCTAAGTAGTACTTCACATGTAGCAGTAGTGTACTCTGATGCTTGACGTCCTGAGACACCGAATGACTCTATCACACCAACTACTGTCTTGTAGCAGTACAAGTCTTTCTGTAAAGCACAAGCATATACGACACATCATCAGTATGCATCAAAGAGACAGTGACAGCGATATCGGATAATAGTAGTATATATATAGTGTTACCTTTCCTGCTGTAGTACATGGGTACTTGTTCTTGTTAAAACCATCAGGTAATATATTAACTAGCACTTCATCATTTACTTTAAACTCCTCACTAACTGTCCGTGTTGTTTTTCTTAAAGAAGCTGGATTTTCACCACTATTAACGTCACCAACACTTTTTAGTTTTGTCATAATAGTATACTCAGTATAATCAGAGTCATCATTAGCGTTTGTGACCTTATCAGTGAGGACAATCTGTTGGTCTAGCCTGCAGTTATGTGATCATTTGAACGTGTACGGTAACAGCATGAGCTCAAGTACATCTACAAAGTCACGGACATACAGGCAGGCAACTTACCCTTCGCACTCTTCAAGCCAAGTTTTAAAGTTAGCTGCTAATGTTTTATTAGGAGCTATTGAACCAACTACCTTTAACACTTCAGAATCATCATGTTTGTACAGCTTTTCTAATGGATATCTTATACTATGCTTTAGCTTCATCTTAAGATTGTCTGTATCTGAATCACCATGCACATCATTAGGAAAGAATAGAACACCATATACACGGTGTATGCTATCGGGCCTGTTGTGTCATCATGTAGTATAACGTAGTATAACATAGCATAGCATGAGTGTCATATTGTTTTCACATAGTGTTGAGCTGATGGTGTCTATTATAGCATAGCGTTGAGCAACGAATATCATGTGTGTAGCATATAGGTTGATATATATCTGTCTTACAGTAGCTTAGCTAGTTCAGCTTGTGTTTTAGTGCTTAGATCTATATTCTTAGGATCGTTTTTCTTCATAAAACCCAGATCGTTAAGTGTCTCCAAGTAGATCCAGCTGTGTATGTGTATGTATGTATGTATGTATGTATGTATGTGTATAGTAATTAGCGAGCGCAATACTCGAACACACTTTCCGAACCACTAACTTACCGTCCTTCAAAGAAGCACATTAATCTAGAATGTGGATTCCATTCTGTTAATAATTCTTTTGACTCTCTACCATCTTGTAGTGGTAGATAACTGAGTGCTCCATATACTTCTGGAGTCTCAGTCAATTGTATCCTAAATAGGAAGAGTTCGCCTTGACGATGTTTTTGCCATTGATCTAAGCAACACTCTATAGATGGTCTGTTACTGGTACCAACATCAGCATTATTAGTGATATCATTTGCTTTAGTCTCTTCTACACCCTCATCGTCATTATTAGCAGCAATAGTAACTGTATCATCATCAGCATCATCATTAGTAGTATCTGTAGCTATAAGTGTTACTGATGGCTCTTCATGTAGATTATAACAGTGTGTCTTAACTAAGACATGATCATTAGCCACTGCTTGCTCAACTACAATCAACTGCAATTCTCGCCTGTACGATATTCACAGTGCCGTGCATTCATCATAAAACAAACATCAACGAGATCAGAAAACGGTTCTGAAAACCATGTTCAAGTGTACTTACATGCGCGTTCGTTTACTTACGTGGGGTAAAAATCAGTCTCCATAGAAGTTGCACTATCTGCATCCTTGAAAAAACTAGAGAATCCTGATGCCATTGTCATACGATATACAGCTCTGAGAGAGCATGCTATATCAGGTATTGTATCTAATGTAATATCATTCCTCTGTTATGATATATACATGGGATGCGAATGTACACGCACACTCAGCATAACAAGTTGTCAGCTTCAGTTCCATTAATGTGAGTGCAACATGTATGTGTTCAGCAAGATGTGTGTACTAGTGGTATATGAACAGACTTACCGTTACATTAGAGATAACTACTAAGGTGCCTGATTTGAATGTGTCAAGCCTATTTACTAAGTCTTGCATGCCAGGTATGCTAATGATATCAGCATCTTGAGACTGTGGACGAATGAATACAGGAGTTCTATACTGCTTCTTAGTTAACTCATCAAGTTTAGTATAGTCTATTCCAGCTTGAAGTCTACAGGTAGGGCCTTTGTTCGTGAATACAGTCATCTTATTACCTGAAACATACACATAATAATGCATGGTAATGATGGCATGAGCAGCCGTAATTGCCTCGATGTGCACGTAAAACATGTTAAGTAATTATGCTGCTGCACACTTACCGTAGAAACGTGTTGATGATTTCAAACCGATGCCAAATCTAGACGCTAAACCACTAGCAAATGTCTTAAAGATTGCTGCCTTCTTATTATTGCTGTGATCGCCTGTCTCTCTACTAGTATCACCAATGCCACTGCCTTTTGCTCGCGCTTTTATAGAATAGAATGGTGTTAGTGCTATACCTAAGGTCTCAATATTCATGCTGATACCATGATCAAGTACACTGATAGCTACAAGTTTGCCGTGTTCATCAAAATGGTATCGTAGTTCAATAGGCTCTTCTGATTCATTAACACACTGTGCAGCCATCGCATTATCAATTAGTTCACTAATAACACATTTCATAGTTGCTGTAGGATCAGCGGCATGCTCTGCTACAGTACTGTTGTGACGTGCATTGGCATACACCATACAGAACAGCACAGCAGCAGTATACAATCTGCTAAGAACGTCATGGTACACACAAGTTGCATGCATACTGACTGCTGTTTGTTATGACTACTTATGACTTACGGGAATGCTCCTTCAGCATGTGGTGTTGTTATGATATGGTCATAGCAATTAGCAGGTGCCTGAAAGTGTTGATCTCTGCTGATTAACACTAAGGTGTCGTCCTCAAGCTGCATCAAGGGCAGTAGCACAAAAGCCCAAACGAGGTAAGGCTTCATGTGAGCACAGGCAAGATGATAAGGCTTGATGTGTAATGCAAACTGTGCAAAATTCATCGCTACCGAGCAGGATTTTCGATTGAGCTCTCCCTGGCTTACCGTACGGTACCCTTGATCAAGCTTCGTATTTGTTATTGTGTACATGTGCCAGACACCTTCTACATCTTGTGGTAGACCTAAATGCCTCACTATCGAGACCACAAGGGACCTGTAATCTAGAGTAAGATCTGCCTGTAAATGCACACAGCATGTAGTGAACAAGGCATATTGCGCGTTAGACATGAGTGGAGTGCGCGGGGAGAACTGAGAGTGGCTTCACACATCGTATGCAGTCTTTGCTGAACAGCAATCGCGAAGTGTGTACGTCTCACATCGTATGCAGTCTCTGCTACTTCATGCTCATTGTCGCCAGAGTTAACGCGCAAGTGTACCATCGCCCACGTGCAATTCAGGCAGTGTGCAGAGGCAGAAGCTCGATTTAGTTGGCCAGCTAAAACCGCCGTTACAGCTTCTGCACAGGCACTTAGGAGCTTTTGGCTTTTGTCCAGTATGGCTGTGCGCATTGAGGTCATAGCTGAGGATGGCTTACAATACACGCAATACGTCGTGATCCCAGAGGCTCCTGTGCTTGAGAGTGAGCTGCACAACTTTTTGTGTGTGCACCTTGTGCTGCCAGATGGCAGCATCAATGAGGTGATTGCTTGCTGTGCACATCTATCGATTTATGGATCTGGTCTGACGTTGATTTTGTCTCTACCCGCTACCAAGCAATCAGGTGCTCAACTCGGCAACGTCGCGCCGTGCAACAAGCCTGACCAGCACAGCGCTGGGCTATATAGTGCACCTGCAAGCTACGCCTGAAGGTAAGAGCAACACATATCAATCTGCAGAGACGACTGTGTGTGTAATGATCCACGACTTGCGTGCGTGCACGGTTAACTACTGCAGATGCATCAGACTCTGCACTTGGCATAACGTGGAGATTACCAGATGACGTCGCACAAGCTATGAGCATCAAGACAACTGCAAACTTTCTCGTACAAGTCACTTGTCCTGAGCATGAGGGCGCAGCGGTTGTGTACTCAGCTCTGCAACGCTCAGGTCGTGTTGAAGCTACCACTTCTAGTAACTGGAACACAGAGTATATGTATCGTAAGCTTATCACAGCAGAGGCAATCGATGATTTAGAGAATGAGATACAACCAGGCATATGGAGTATAGACTTGTCTCCAGCAACACAAAGCGATGCGCAGCTATACGCCAAAGTGCGAGATTATATGTGTAGCAATCGAGTAGTATATGAGATAGATGTATCCAATAGCATAGCTAGTAATTGCAAATGGCATCTACTGATATATGCTGGTAGAAAGCAGAGTACACGTCACCTAACAGCTCGATTAGTTGATGTACGTGCTTTAGAGACACGAGTAAGGGCTAAAATGAACTGGTGAGTTCTGCTACAAAACACTATAATCAATCTATCACAGGTGACATTCATCACTGCATGATAACTAACAAGCATCCTCTCTATTGACACATTCCCTTATTGTGCAATGCACTGATTGGTGGTCACACGTTACAGTGTTACTGCAAGGCGTTTGTACCTTGTGCTGGACATTGATCACACATTAATCGAGTGCCAAGAACTGCCAGCGACAATTGATGACAACGGACAACAACTACGCGTCATATCAAAGTGAGTTAGCAATGTCCCCAGTGCATTGTGCTGACTCTAACCTGCATGACTACTGAATGAAGTGTTCGTGTACATTTGTGGTACGTATGTCTACAGGAACGATCAGGAAGATATTGATAGATCTAGTATATTCTTACTATACACTAGACCTGAAGGTCATGAACAGCATCAGAGAGAATACACATCATTTGATCCTATGCAGCGTGCACCATCTATTGAAGAATGGATGCCATTTGGTATTGTTAGGCCTAGACGTAATGTAGATCAGTTCTTCAGTAGAGGTATGTTGTGAATTCATGTTTTGACACAGCTATATATCAATCATATACTGCTTTAGATATCGTCTGTGCAGCATCGGAATCGTTGCATACAGACATATGAATGCTCCAAATCCTTGTTACACTTTCTGGATGGTGGCTCTCTTGTATGCATGCAGGTATTATATATAGGTATGCAGTTAGATTTCTAACAGCTGGTACACAAGCTTATGGTGAAGCTGTTATACGAGGTTTGATTGATCTTATTGGCAGACAGCGAACACAAGCTGGTGCGGATGATTATAGTCCAACAACTAAAGGTTACCTGAATGAGATGAAAGCAAATGTGTATAGCTCACGATGGCTATCAGCGCATGACTTAAAATCACTGTCACAGGCACTTGACTTTGCTGGGCTCAAGGATGGTTACTACGCTAAAAAGTATGTACTTATCATAGATGATCGCACCGATGTTTGGCAAGCAAGATGGTTATCTCAAGTGCTTCAAGTTGCTGCATTTAGTCAACAAGTGAGCTCTGCTGGTAGATCCTCAACATTGCTACTAAAATTTCTAGTGAAGATACATACACAGTTTTATCAGGCATCAGCTGCTGGTGAGGCTCTGACCATTACACCTGACACAATGGAAGAAGCTATGAGTGCTATACTATATGATTACATTCGTGAATTAGAAAAAGCTGGTCTTATTAACACGCAACACTCACACGCACAGATTAGGAACTTAATCGATAATCGTAGTATACCACCTGCTGCCACAGTAGCTGAACTATTAAGAGTATGTAGGTTAACAAGTTCATCATCATCACGAATGAGCACAGCTGCATCACCACAAGCATCGCCTATAACATCACCACACTCATCACCAGTAGTATCTCCACCAACATCACCTGTACCATCTACATCTGCTGATGATGGTTGGAGCAATGCATATCCATCCATAGCATCATTGAAAGGAGGAGGTAGCAGTACCACTAATAACAGTAGTAGAGCTAATACCGGTGGTGGTAGCAGTAGAACTGTTTCCATGCACCAGCCACAGCATCAACAAGAAGTTATTGATCTGGCACCTATGTATTTGAACCCTGATAGACCAACATCACCTTCACAACGTCATGCACAACGACAACAGCAGCAGCAGCAGCAGCGACAACGATCAATATCACCTGAAGCACGGGGTAATAGTAACAGCTATAGTCCACATGCATCGTCACAAGCACCAAAACGTGCAAGGTTCAATGATAGCGCCAAGTAGTATCATGTATGATGGTATTGTAACCTACAGCGGTCGCTACCAGTAGTGTGTGAAAACAGCAGTAACGAGACGCCTATACCTTTGCTGCTGTTGTGAAACGGTGTGAAAACATTGCACGTACAATGAGATGCAGTGCTGTGCAGATTAATGCAGCATGTGGGGTCTGATCTTCTGCAGTGTATTGTACTGAAGTATGTATATTGAGTGATCAGGTTGTGTTCGTGCAACACAAGTCAGCTGCTATGCTATAGATGCTCTGTCATGCGCATCAGTGTAGCATAAGTGTCGTGCTGCTAGTGCATTCGTGTGTCGATTTGTGTTTCTTAAACGTGAACGATATCAAAATCAACCAGTTACTAGCATCAAGCACCTTAACCCTCTCTGTGTGTGTGTGTTCTAGCATGTGTGTGTACTAGCACGCTGTTGATGCACAATTGATTGCAATAGTATACGTCAAACAGTGTAGACACTATCACCAAACAAACGACAAATTCATCACTTATGCATTCCTGCTGTGCTGTTGCTAGTATCAAGACACTATGATGTGATCTAGTCCCCTCTTTGAGCTCCTCCGTACTCGATCCACGCGAGCAGCTGTTTGCTAGTGAATGAGAGTATAATGAAACCAACTTCACCCTGTAGATAACGCAAAACACAAATGTGCAAAAGTCATCCACGTAAAAGCACAAGCAGTTGAGTAATTGTTGAAACTCCTGTAGACACGCAGCTCTAGACTGTGCTGTGACATGTACCCATCAACACAGTACTGTCGTTGCAAATTCATACGATTACAAATGTAGTTGGTGACAAGTCGCTCAAGAAGCAAAAAAAATAAAATCATGGTGCCATGTCCCTATGAATGTCTACGGGCGCCGTTAACCAAGCATGTAATACCACTATCATTCATACCTTGAGGTAGTCTTTCCATTTGAACCACTGCAGCCATAGATTAATAGCAAATGTCAAATCCAGTATGAATATGATGAAAATGATAGCATATACAAAGCCTGTTTTTTGTTTCACCACAGATACAGATACGCAAGAAGCATGAATGTAAGAGGTGAGTATGATGAACGTATGCATGCTCATGTCCTCCTTTGCGATCATGTCACACAGATCAGTCAATACTAGATAGACAGCAACAAGGGGGCAACAATGGTTGTGTATATGTTACATGTAAAGTCTATCATGGTGCTCTACCTGGTGGGTCGCCAACTTTTAGGCTTCTGAAGAAGTAGCAGAGTATCACAAGCCAGCCAAACAGGTGAGGCACAAAGCCTAACACAAAGCTTAACCATCTTATCTTCATGCCATTCAGCCGACGATCAGAATTCAATTGCTCAAACAGAAGCCCAAACATCATTGTACAGGCAGTCAAGCCAAACAGACACCATAATAGATGTATGTCAAGCACACCACTCAGTACTGCAATCTGTACTCTCATGATAGCAGCACTAAATGCATACTCTGTCCAACGTATAGGATTTCTATTGCATGCCAGCAACCTCTCGTACATACCACGCAATGGGCCTGCTACTAAGAAGTGGTCAATCGCTGATAGTGTCAGGAACACAGCTGATAGTACAGCTACCGGAAGATCAGCAAATTCGCGTGGTACTGGATCTGTATACAGTCCACCATCATTCACATCAGGAAACAGCGTGTACCATGGATAGGTCTTGCCGTAATCATTTACCATTGGCAAGTACAATGCTATAGCAGCAAGCAGCTGGAAGATGCAAGCAGCCCAATTCAGCTTTCTCAAATGCTTGCTGCGCTGCTCTACTACACGCTGATTAGCTTTCAGGTTGTGCTGGCCCTCGCTTGTCAGTGTCAGCCCATCTTGGCTCACAAAGTTGCTGTCCGTTGTATGTATGCTGCCTTGTCGCATGATTCACAGCGCCTGCACAAGGAAGCACAGTGAGATTTTTAAGAGCATTGGCGAAATTCCAGGGTGTGACGCACCATTTCGTCCGTTGGGCCGTGCATCTGTGTGTGTTATCAGCAGCAGCAGCAGCAGCAGCAGCAGCGAGCGCGATGCTTCGTCATTCGATGCTTAGAGCTGGCGCCCGTCCTCTTGTATCAAGCCTTTCCAGACAGCAATTGCCAATCATATCTCATCTATACAAGCAGAGCAGCAAGACGCAGTCAGTAGCAGCATCTTGCCTACCTGTGGCACCATACGGTAGCGCTCATCGTATAGTACCGTATGGCAAGCTCAACTCTCAATTGCTGCCTCTTGCCGCACAAGCTGATCTCTCCATACGATCTTTCAGTACACGAAGAAGGCCACCACCTAGACAAGAACCACCTGAAGAAGACCCATCTACAGCACGTGATAAGATCATGAAACGATTAGGCAGTCTTGGTGCACTAGGCTATTTACTGTTGGCTAAAACAAAGTACGTGCTAGTAGCTCTAAAGTTGACCAAGGCAGCTCCACTTGTAAGTATGGTATTAACAAGTGCCACATACTCACTCTTCTTTGGATGGCCTTTTGCTATTGGTATGGTTGGACAGACTTTGCTTCACGAATTGGGTCATGCAGGTAAAGAGAAGTGGCTTTGCATCATAACTCTGGGATACAGGCGCATACACATTGTTGCGCGCCATAAGTTCCTACTGATTGTGATTGCATTAGTGCTTCTTTTTTTTAGCGAACTCAAGCAATCCAGCTGCGCCTAGTGTACGTGATGTTTAATGCGGGTCCGGCAACAGCTTCTGTCCTCCTGTCAACGTCTCTAATCAGCATGTGATTCGTTTTTTTTGTGTTCTGATGTGCTATGTCCATGTTCGCATGTTGTTTGTCATTACACTGCAGCTGTGCTGAATCATTATGGTATCAAGATGAGTCCTATGGTAAGTCCTTGCTTGCGTTAGTCCTCTGCGTTGTGTCATAGTATACATGCACGCATCAACCATCTGCAATGTATCAAGTTGCTTTCTATGCTGTCAATCACATTGTATTCTGCTGTAACATTTGTTGCAGCGCTCAAACTTACATGCTATATACTGTGAAACTATCTCCTGACAGGTCATGATACCATTTGTTGGTGCAGCAATAGTAATGAGATCAATGCCAGATTGTGTAGAACATGAAGCTATGGTTGCTATTGCTGGTCCTATTGCTGGTGGTGCTACAGCATTTGCTATTGCTACATATGGACAGATGTTTGATTCACAGCTGGCATTTGCTCTTGCTGACTTTGGTGAACTATCATATATCACACAGTATCAGATTAGCCTCTCAGACGTGATGTATGACATGTAGCAGCTGCTACTGCTGCAGGTTCATCGATATCAGTTGCCACTGCGTGTATATTGTATGCTGCTGTTATTGAGCGAGCCGTACACTATGCAATACCACTGCATCAGATGTCGAAGTTCATGCATCCGTTACTGACCAGCGGCGCATCAGCATTGACCTTGTGTTTCCTGACTGTACATATACATGTGCTATGATGATTTGACTTTGTAATGCACACAGGGTACATGATCAATCTCTTCAACCTGCTACCGATTGGTGACCTAGACGGTGGTCGTATCGCTAAAGCTATCAATCCATTAGTTAATGTTGCTGGTCTTGGCATTGGTGGATACATGATATATGAAGGCTTTGTCAGTAATCCAATCTTTTATATCATAATGTTAGCTGGTACATATAGTACGGGGTCTCGTCTGTTGGGATATGAACAGATTGATCCATCATATTATGAGATACCACTACACAAGAAGGCAGGTATTACAGCAGGCTATGTAGCACTAATAGCAGCACTTCTACTAGCAATGCGTGAGAACAACAAGAGAAGGAAAACACCAAGACAATTACAAGCAGAAAAGGAAGGATACTTTCTAGCTGATAATCATACTCCTGGTGAACCACAGTATGACGATTTCTTTGAAGACACAGCTCATAATGATCCTTGGAGCAAGTCCAGTGGCTTTTGATGAGCTACTCACATCACATACATGTAGAGGCTAAAGAGAGCACTAAGTTGTGGTGCAACAGTACCTTTCAGTAGTAACGTGAAGCAATGCTGGAGATGCAGATGTATATAGCAGTGGCTTTCTTTTCCTTTCTGACACAGCGCGATCGCATGCGCAAGCAGAGATCGGGTCGAGCACACAAAACAATTGTGATAGTCACCCAAGGTTGCATGGGGTCGTGCTGAATTTGAATTGTGTTTTCGCGCGCTCCTGTGGGATCTCAAACCAATTTGTTGTTTGCAGAGCTGCAACAGATCCTTCTTCTTTCCAAGATGAGTACACGAGTGATGCTTGTGGGCGCAGGCACACCTTCTGGTGAAGCTGCCAGTGCATTTGCACTGAACAGCCTTCGAGCTGCATCTCGCAACGATAGCAGTCAGCTTGCTGGCCGCGTGATCAGCATGCCACACCCTAGAACAGGTACACGTGCATTTCTATTTGAAAGCTGCGCCTGAAGGTAGTCTGCATTCGAACTCTCACTCAGTTCACAAGAGTGGTCTGATGGTTTGATAGCGAGGCTCTCGTTCCAATGCTTACTCACTACGATATATACGCTCGCCTCGCCGTGACTTACATTTTCAGGAGAAGTTGTCAAGTGGATGTTGACAACTCCTGTGCTTGAGGAATCAGAGAACAGCAGCATTTCTGCTGCCGCAAGTGGTTATGATGTGATGGAACTGCAAGTAGCTAAAGTACCAGCTATATCATTTAGTAGTTTCTTCATTGAACAGCATGTACAAAGCAATGGTGCGCTTCACATTGCAACTAGAGTAGATCCTGCACTGCTGCTGCTACCGCTGCTCTCAAAGCGAAAGGACAAGTAAGTACAGTGTATTACGATACATGTAGTCATTGACATACATCAAATGCGGTGGCGTACAATAGTAATCATATGCAATTGCGAGCACATAGCCACGCAGCGAAGGTGCAAGTTTGTGCTCTGAGATATTTGATCTCTGACAAATGCTGTGTTGTCGACTGTTTCATTATAACATATGCTTGAATATACACAGATGGACACCTCTCGACCAGTGCTTATCTGAGGATAAAATGGCCTGGTTATTACAGTGTAGACATCTTGGTGCTGCTAACATCTGTGATATCAATGGTA
>AXNI01015550.1:0-22375 GCA_000498555.1 Heterococcus sp. DN1 | reverse complement strand
TGTGCTACGCTGACAACCTTTGTGAAAGACTTGTGAGCAGGCCCAAGCCCAAGCCTTGAACCCCAAGCCTAGCCTACACCCACTTGCAAAACCACCAAGTGCCGCAGAGGGTACACCTGTTCACAGAAGGGCAAGAGCAAGCCTGTATGCAGGTGTGAACAGCTCATGGCATCATGTTTTCACGATCTCGCTAAGGTCATGTTTCGTATTAGTGGGCTTTCTCGTTTCAAAGTTTGCAAGCAGTTTCAACACACAGAATGCTGCAGTGCTTGCAATGATGTGCAGATGTGCACTGCACTTTGCTTACTACCTACGATGGACACATATACTGCTCATACATGTACAGGAAGACTAAGAAGAAGAAGCGTAAGAGCAAGGCAGCTACACGAGGACTCCATGCTCGCAATCTACGTGGTGATGCCACTATTGCAGAGCTCGAGCAAAACTAAGCAATCGAAGTATTCACAACAAAATCAAACTTTAGCATGCATCGCAACCCGCACCAGCAGCAGCAGCAGCAGCAGCAGCAGTAGGTGCATGTAGCGCCACTGTACGGTAGCCTAACAGCAGCTGCAGCAGCATGTTTGTACACCTATTTTGAGAAGACATCACTCGTCCGTCTCAGCTCTTTTGGAGCCGTTTTATGTCCGCTGAGCAGTACAGTAAATATCTACGTAAACTGTAGCATCGACTAATTCTTTAGTACCGTGAGTGTCAGTGCGCTGTATTTTGTGTTGCAGAAGTTCATAGCTCAATCAAAAAAATCATTATGAAGTCATATATATTGTGACACATAATATATACCAAGAAGTTGTTCTTATACTCAAAGTCTCATCTACAGAAGCCTTCAAGCTTGTTCATGTTGTACGCTTGACACCTGTTCGCTGCATGTTGTTGTTTGCTGCGCACGTTTGTTGATGTCTTGTGTACACTGCAAACAAAGGTCGGTAGCGCCAACCACACAAGCAAGCAAGCAGAACACACAGACGCGTAGCTACAAGCTCAAAGCTCTTGTATCATATTTACCACCACTACCACAGTACAAGTGCAACACAAAACAGTTCAATCATCTGCTCGTACTGCATTGCTGCTGCTGCTAGTGTTACACACTTGCTGCTTGTAAAAGAAGTGTCTAAACACTGTTGCTACTGCTACTTCTGCTACTGTTATGCCCTGCCTCAGCTGTATATATAGTACACGCACACAGTTGCTGTCTGTCTGTTTGTCTGTGCAGTGTTGTTGGGTGTTGTGAGTTGTAGTAGTTGTAGCTGCTGCTGTGGTGATGTTTTGTTAATGCTGTAGCTCTCGTTCTACTAGTTTGTAGTGTGTGTTGTGTGAGTGAACTGGTGTAACTTCAGTTTCTTTAGCTGCAGTAGTAGTGTGTCTTGGTAGTAAGAGATAAGTCTATGACAAGCGTCACTACTGCAGCTGCTGCTGCTGATGCAACTGCTGTTACTGCTCTGGTAGCAAGTCAAACCGTGTCAAGCAGAACTCACTTGAATCAACAAGCAAGTCAGCTGCTGATGCTCCTGCTGGTGGTGGCGTCATACTGTTATGTAACAACAGCACATGTAAATAAAGTGTATGCAGTGCAGAGTGTTACAGAGAACAGCTACATCAGCAGTGATGACGTATAATCACCATACAAGATACGTTGCTACACGTAACAGTGCCACAGCACTATGCTATAAAGTACAGGGAACACACACACATATTTGAATGTATACGCATGCTATCATTCAAAACAGTACTACTGATGATAGTAGTCATAGTAGTGCGCACAACAGTGATAGTAGATTTATATGATACCTCTTCCACCAGCTTTGTGGTAATGTGAACAGTTTTTCAGTCTTTGATACGTAAGCACGCTTCCTGAAGTTGTCGTATCTGCAATAGCGCACAGCGAAGCAGTACCGCGCCAGTGTTACAGAAGATTTGAGACATATTTTTGATAAGCTACACACTTACACGATGATACTGGGTACATACAAGTGCATATCGCATAGTGTGTGCACATTGTGTGTTTGCGTATGACACATCCAGAAACTTACACATGCGATAAAGTATACTTAGCGCCATATGGAAGCATGTAGCGCACACACTCCGTTATACGGCATGATGATACGCACTACAGATAACATAGCACTAATCTCTACGGTGCAACATTGCATGGATACATGTACTTGTAGTTCGACTGTTTACAAGTTTAACTAGTTGAACTTACCCATTCTCCTCAATTGATGTGAGAATTCTACCATACATATCAAGACTAGCTTGTACTGGTAGTCTACTCTCTGGTGCTAACATAGGGATACCCTGTGCTGCTTTTGCATAGTAGTACCGTGCTCGTGCTATTTGGAATGACATTAGCGCTCTGTATGAATCATCTAGTATACCTGTTATGTGTACATGTATGTATCAATCAAAGCAATTGCTGTTTATACGGTGATTGAGCATAAGCGATAGATGCATCGGTAGCCGCTGCTAGTGGCGTTGGTGCATCTTATGTGTGCCTTGCAATGTTCACGACACTGCTACATGACCAAAACGCTCATGAAATAGATGGCTTATTAGCTATCATTAACGTTAACACCAACTGCTGTCTGTTCAACACACCATGAAGCGATCACTGCGCATTAGCTGCACATGTTGTATTTGTGAGTGTGATGTGCGTGCGTACCATTCATAATGTTATCTTCACTGACACCAAATTTTTTAAGTTCATCTAATGGCAGATATATTCTACCACGTACAGCATCTTCGCCTACATCACGTAGTATATTAGTTAGCTGTAGTGCTATGCCTAAGCTCAGTGCTGGCTCCTATATAGTGTTAAGGAGATGCAGCAAAAGTGATAGTAGTGGTAAGTATATATTTATATGCGCTAATCAGTCATGATGCGTATGAACCACATATACGCTGATGGCATGTACGACAATGCAGTTGAACTATATAGTTACACTCATAACTGTATGTACACGCTCTCGTAAGCACATACTTTAGCTATCTGTATACTGTAACCTCAGTAACCAGTATACACAGCCATACCTGTTTGTTTGACACAGAGTCATATAGCACAGTGCAGCCTGATATGCACAGTAAACAGTACTATACTATGGTTTAACTGTATAGAAGTACATACCTTAGCTTGCTCTTCAGTAACACCTTTAGCAGTACCAAGTATAGGTAGTGTCATAAGCCCTACTGTACCAGCTACTCTATAGCAGTACTCCTCTAACTCAGCAAAGCTTTCTGTTGTGATGGAGTTGTCATTGTTTGAAGAGCAGTCATAACGAGTAAATGGTTCATGTCGTTAGCATGGTGCTTGCTACAAACAGATCAACACAGAAGCTACACGCTGTACATACACAACTAGCTAGCAGTGAGTGCTACCACTGCTACTATACCAATTGGTGCTACGAGTATGTATCAAGCGAGCATGTGCGAACATTAACTGCAGTCACAACGACACGCAACTGCTTTCTTTAAAACAACACGACGATGAGCGTTGCAATAACTTTTAAAGTACCATTGAACACAGCACGTACCATATCTGCTCTTGCCAGCACCTGGTATGTCCATCAGCATACCGCCAATCATGTCTTTAAATGGTCTAATTGGTAGTGTTGGGTACCTCTCTTTAACATCTACTAGTGCTAAATCAAGTGAATCCTTTGGTTTACCACTGAAGATATCCTCTAACCGTTGGGTCCAGGCATCCAGATCCTATAATTGTCAAATTGTGTTGTTGTGGAACACAAAGTAACTGTCATGAGTATACAAGCTGCGCCGATGCTAAGCTGCGACGTAGTGCTCACATAAACATCTCTTGAGATAAATCTCAAGATAGTATCATACATGTTGAAATACCACTCTTCAGGCATCGCATGTGCAATCAGAGTAGTGTACAGAAGCAGTACTACTTTGCACTGAATGTGTAAAGCTTGAAAGTGCACTCGCTACTTGCTTACTGTTATCGCATGCTACTTATAAAAGAGAAAATTTACATATGCAGTATGCATGCAGCATGTGCGCGTCACGTATATACAAGTGGTTTTAGACAGGTATAGCTGTCATTGTTATGTATGTATATACCTTTTGCATACTGCGTTTGCCTCTAACCATAGCACGTGGTCCATCAACAATATCATCAGTACGTCTGCACCACACATATATAGCCCATACTGCTTTACGGGCATCATCTGGCATAAACTTTGTACCCAGATAGAATGTCTTTGCAAATATACCAGTGATACGCTCACACTCCTAAGAGATGTACACATATACATGTTGTAAAAGCATTGCGACAGCAGTAACAGTGAAATGTCGAGCATGTGATCAGTGACACGTGAGGCATGTTCAATATACGGTGTATGCGTTCATGCAGACACAAGTCATACTACTGCTGTGGTGCTGATCAAGACTATAAAGATGTGCATACATCGTTCGCTACACATGCTGTAGTAGCCAATGGTAGTTACTGCACTGCACAAGCTACTGCTGCATAGTGTTTGATAGTAAGCCACGCTACTGCTGATTGCACTATGTGACAACCTATGTCTAACAGCAATGCCACTTTATGTACTACTAGTACTACTCACACAGCTGCACTATCACACCGAATGATGCAACACAAAGTACTACAGATATACAATTGTAGCAGTAGCAGTTTAGTATACACATTATATTACCTCATAGGCTTTGTCAAGAATGCTTAGCCTTCTAGAAGCATCACCAGGTCCAGATATAAATTCCACACTAGACAGATCGCCTCCTTCACTTAGCTTTGCTGCATTCTCTAGTGCTAATGCTAAGCCAGGACTCATCTCACCACTCTGTTTGTCCGCAAATTATATGCAAAGCAGCAACAGCAGCAGCAGCAACATGTAGCATGTAGGGATGTGTTAGTACTGCTGTCTGTGTATACAGTACACTTGCAGTATGCGAGTCACCGTGAGCAGTACACACCACAGTCGGTCCACATTTATTGCAAGTACTTTTGTAAAGCTGCATACGTAGAACGTGTGTATACTGACTGCACAATCGACTCTACACTGCACACAGCGATGCATGCCAGCGCCAGCAACATCTACTTGCGCGCTCATGAAGCTGCAACAGCAGAACTGTGCACTGTAATGCATAGCTGTGCAAGTTAATGTATTATTGAAAGTGCACTCTGTATATATTCAAGCACTGACTGCAAGCTGCATATATCACCAGCACAAACTGTGTAGCGTGCTGAGCGACGGCAGTTGCAACATTCAGTGAAGCTGCTTGCATGATATAACAAGCCACACGTCCTGTACGAGAGCATACTCTGTAAATTGATGCACATTCATTGCATTTTGCTGCAAGTACCTCTTTATTATTGCTCTGGTCAGTCATCTCTTGCGCTGTGACTGTTCCAGTACGTGAAGACATTGCGAGCGCTCCAGTACTCCGCACAGACGCTCTTGTAAGCTGCAGAAAGCACATGAATACAATCAAAACAGCGTGAACATAAGAATTTGCGAGGGCTTCGAACAGGTAACGGCCAGCGCTATGCTCGCACAACAAAACAAGCTGACTGGCGCACAGGGGCATGTCACAGCAGTGCACAATCAAATCTGCATCAGCCTTGCTGAGCAGGTGCAACACTGCAGCTTGCAGACGCAAACGCAGCACCAACGAATCGTCGAACTGCGAAGGTTCCAGCTTGGGGGCTAGCTCAGAGAGCAGTGAGCAGGCAAGCACACATGCTGCAGAGGTATCAGAACTGCATGGCCAGCAGTTGTCTGCTCTTCTCAACAGCACAGAGCAGGCCAGCAATCGCGTATGTGTGTCACTCACCACGCTCGTCTGCCCAACAAAACTTGAAGCTTGCAGCGACATGAAGCCACAGATGCAAGGCAGCATAGTAACAACCATTGCAGCCCTCGACCTGCGCATCCCACGAGCCATTGTGAAACACACGAAGCGAAATGAGGTGAAACCGATTTGCGCTCGCTGTGTGGCGGATTTGAGAACCTTTTTTCGTGTGAAACGGCATTGTGATAACGGACACGGCAAAAATCTATAGTAGCGACAGCGGTAGCAGCAGCAGCAGCAGCAGCAGGAGCACACTATGCTTACCAAAGCAGTACGCTCGTTGTTGTATTATCCCTGTTCACGCACATCTTACAGAGTTTCAAGCCCCTTACAGCACTGCATCTTACAGCAGTATGCCCTTCTCACTTCTCGTATACCGACAAGAAAAAACCACTTACAGATATCCCTTCTTAGATCAAGCTTTTCAGCACCCCAGTTCATGTCAAGCACATTATCTCTCTCGTTCTGCAGCCCTTTGCTGCAGCTACAGCTTGACTACTGCTACACAAGTGTTGATACCACAACAGCTGCACATCTGTTGAAATGCTGCTGCTGCTGCTGCTGCTACTGCTCACTGCAGCGCTGCTGCTCGAGCCTGTTCAGCAATGTGCAGCTACTCTAAGCGCACGTTGCACATGGCAGTTACTGCGGAGTTTACCGTTACAGGTGTGCTCTACAGTGCATACGCTGTACTGCTGCTGCTGCTGCTGTTACTGTTGCTGCTTAGTCAATTCTCTCAGTGTAATTACTTGGAAACAGACCAGTTTGACCGTTACATGTGCCGGTGACCCAGCCATCACCACTGTAGCTCGCACCATCAGTGATAATGATATCTCTGTTTTTGAATGATAAATCTCCTGGCTGTGCTGCATCAAAATCAAATACTGCCCTCACTTTAATGAATCTGTTTGTATTACAAGTATGTGTATGTGTAGTGTTTGGATGTATAGTGCAACGCGGTGTGATTCAGCATAAGTGAAGCATCATATGAGCACTACTTGACAACACATTGGTGTCATGCCAGCATGTAATGCAACAGTGGTGCAACGACTACATTTTGCAAAGATACGGATCAAGTGGCAACTGTGCAAGGCCGTGCTTGTTGTCATCAACAAGTGTTCAACTTAATACTGTTCGTATCAATGATACAATCTCCAAAGCTTGAAGATGTTGAACTTACCCAGGTGGAAGATCATCTTCAACTGATGGAGTGTCACCAGAGTCAACTTCAACAGGTTGAACTCCAGTAACAACAACATCATCATCAGTAGCAGTGTCAGCTACAGCATTAGCAGCAGTTGCCTCCCTATCAGTATTAGTAGTAGTGGTAGTATCATCTATAGCACTACTGTCATGTGCTGATGTGATCACAGAGTCCTGATAGTATGCATTTAACAAGCAACAACGAACAACACTTCATCAGCGAGTGTGCGCTTACAGTACAGTACAAACATAGCGCATGCACGTGTACAGATTATTTATCATCGTATACAACGTGCTATCACTCACACCACAAGATCCTGCTTGTAACACACTGCACTACAGCACAAAATAAGCACAATACAACATCACAGCTGCATGCATGTGCACATATTTGAACAAGAAACTGTAAGTAATTGAAGTTAAAGCGTAGTAGTAGTGATACCTCATCAGCGATGCGCTGTGAAGCAAGTGGTGATGTAGCCAGTTTCGAGCCAGTTTTGTTACTGTAACTACTTGAACTATCTCCACCCCCAACTGAGTGTGCTAATGGCAGTCCCTTGAGCCTAACACATCACAGCAATTAAGATAGTACATAGAGCAACTGCATCAGCCTACTATTCATTCTATTGCTATACATGACTGTCAGTGCAGTACGTGCATGATACAGCTTATCACGAACTACACGTACGGGCATTCAGCAAATTAAAACTTCAGATTATGCAACAGCAATAGTGTCGGTGTGGTAAGCGCAGCTACCATATCATTACGAAATCACATGTGTTACAGCGCTTTGAACGGCTAATGCGCTCTATATTCATTCATAGATGCATAATTAACAATCAAAACTCACTTGTTTTCACTGGTGCTGCTCTCAAAATCATGAGCAGTTGTACCAGCACTACCAGTTGAAGCAGCGCCAAGTGCAGCAGCACCAGCAGTAGTGACAGCAGTAGCAGCAGTAGTAGCACCTGTACCATCACTTGTTACACGCTTTGATCTATCTCAATACATACATGATAACAGACAGAAAGTGCACTACTGCAGTAAGTATCGCCATTGTACCAGCACAAGTGTTATGCATTGCTGATATGACCTAGCCCTGAGACGATAATCACGCAAGGCACACTGCACAGATACACTCGCAGCACTCAATCAATGAACAAACAGCAGGGCGCTACAGCATAATGTTAAGCTGTATAGGGTTGCATGTATAAGGACACTAGTGTTGTGTATAGTTGACACTGAATATGAATCAGTTACTCACTTAGGTGATGTATGTGATGGTGACACGCCTCCCTTAGCTGTTACTGATGATGATGTTGTTGTTGTTGATTTAGGTGGTGTCTTAGCATTGCCAGTAGTAATACCACCAGCAGCAGCAGTAGTGATTGGTGCTACTTTATCAGCAAGTGCACTGTGACTGCTGTTAGTGTTGATATTAGCTGATGGGTCATCACTCTGTTGTTATGAGTTCAGTCAAAACAGTGAAATATTGCAGCAACGCACAGTACAGTATCAGATACAACCACCGCGCATATACCAAGCATATGATCCTGCTATAAAGCATTTAGATAGGACACTCAACGACTGTACGGTGTACACAATGCACAATCCTTACTTAATATACCACACAATATGACAGCAAGCATCACATTTCCAGCTCGTACAACATATGTGATGTGCCATAGATGTTGTAGCTTACCAGAGAGACGTCAGCCATATGCGTCTTAGTGCCTGGTGGAGTAGGTGGATTATTGATACCAATACCACTACTAGCATTAGTATTAGTGTTGCTGCTGCTACTGCCATGGTGACCAATGTTACCACCATTGTTGTTACCGCTAATACCAGAGTTACTGTTGTAGCTAATAGCACTGTTAAACACATTAGCACCATCTGCAGTGCTTGCATCTAAGCTACTGCCATATACATTACTGTTGTTGTTGTTGTTACCAGTGTTACTGTTGAATGTATGTGCAGCAGTATCCTTACTAATACCACTCTCTCTCATTAAGGTTTGTGGGCGCTCTCCTGGCCTCCTTGTTTGCCTATAGCACATGTATCATGTACAATAGTTGCAATCATACAGTTTAGTGCAAGTGCAGTGCATATCGTATGTGCAAGAGGCACACAAGCGCTGATGCATCACATCATGTCATTCTAACATCAACTACTGCTCGTAAAGGCAGTTGCGCATTCCGTATCAACAGTAGCGGGCTTAAGCACAACCCTTGAATGATACCTAGTATATCAATAGTACTGGTCTACTAAAAGAGATAGTAGTACTTATACTTACATGGGTAGTGGTGTGATACCATCACTAGCAGCATTCATATTCTCACTGAACTCTCTGAAAGCTTGCCTCTGCAGATCAATAACATTAGGTAGATCCTCTACAAGCATTCTCTTACGGCGCAATTCAGCATCAGCAAACCTCTTCATAAGTGCATCTGTTTGATCACGTAGTTTACTGTTAGCAGTTGCATACTTATCAGCATTACGCTCTTTCTTCTCATCTGTTGCCTTAGGGTTCTCATTCAGCTCTTGCACCTATTATAGTGGTGTATGCAAACATTAATAATAATACGTTAATTAGTACAGTTTTGCTTCACAGCTGACAGTTATCTCATGGTGTGTATCTGCATGCTGTGTGGTAGAAGTGCGTCGTTGTACACAATGTTGTGTACCGAGACACAAGCGAGTGCCATTATAACAGTACTGCAGCAGTACGCGTGTGTTGTTGTGCACTTTACTGTCAAGAACATCAACCAGTGCGCTGGGGTGCACACATACTACAAGCTTGTGTGTACAACCCTTATCATGCTACTCATCTGCAAAACCGACAAAATACACTGAATAATGCTATCAATTGTATCAGCTCATAGTACCTTAGAGCTATAGTGCTGCACCTCAACCTTGAGCTCATAGCGTTCCTTTACAAGCTTGTTAACATCACTGAAACTGATCAATTGATTCTTTAGATCTGATAGTACAAACTTGTCCATATCAGAGTTTAGTATATGCTGTACTGCTATACTGCTCTCAGCTGTTCGAAGGTACAATAAAAGAGGAAGTATACAGCGAGCAGCAACATTAGACACGAGAGATTGACCAATCAAAAGTGTCAGACAGATTATAATACTCGTACAATGCAGATGCGAGCGAGTGCTTTGAATTATGCAGATATTGATGAACAATGAACTGCAAAGCTGTACCGCTATACTTCAGTAGGCTAGCAGCAGTGCACTACGACGAATCTGAGGACACTGAGTAGGGCCGCAGTACTTAAACACATCAATCTTCGACGTGTCCCGCAATTGTACATCAAGAACATCATGTTATTGAGCTACACAATCACAGCAAGGGGCTGCTGCATCAACTGCAGTGCCTGTCATGATTAGAAGTATTGAAGAATTAGAAAAGTGTTCTACAAATGAACCTGCCATAGTTCTTAACAATTCAGACTGCTTCTTAGCTAGAGCTGTCCATGGTTCATTCACTTCATCTGGCTGCAGGCTGATCCTCATAAAGTTGTTTGCTAGCTGTGATGAAGCCTCAGCAGACTCAGCCAGTCTAGTCCTGAACAGCTCAGTTGTGTTGATCACCTGAGGAATTCAATGTAGCATTTTTTGGACAACAAGATGCAACATGGTGAATCACTACTGCCAAGCTATCAGAAAACGCGAGTCCTGGGTATTTCGGAAGGGCTGCATAACGAGCTGATGATAGGTGTGTGCTCAAGCTATATTACAGCAGTTCGAACTGTACATTCATTGGCGCTTGCAGAGGAGGATTGCGCTGTCGAACTGAACTTTCGGCGCTGCACCGCACTAACAACAGCTATGCTCAGGAGAAGTGGGCGCTATACTCTACGCATGCTTGCTGCATCCAGATGCGCGCGATTGTTATTGAATGCACTGCATTCGAACTGTCTCTTCGCGAAGGTTACTCACATCTTGTAGCTGCGTCCTGAATGTAAGAAAACGCTCCTCAGCGATCTTGTAGTTGCGGTCACTCTCTGCATCCACAAAATCGACTGCAGAAACAAGACAACAGCACAGCACACGCAATCAGTCTCGCAACGCAGGGCAAGCAGTTTCGCAGAAATGCAATCTGAACTTGCGCAGGAAACTCACAGTTGACCAAACTTCTGTGCTGCACAACGTTGCGGGCTCCAATAAGGAGCTTATTGAACTTGGTAGGGTTTACGCTCGCCATTGCACCAGCCTCTGAAGCAACTTCTGGCAGAAAGTGAAAACCAACTCGATCGATGACGTTCAACAGTTTGAACTCCACTTTTTCTTGCTGGAGCCATGGTGGAGCATGCTACGATGCTGCTGGCAGTCAGTATACTGCTAATTTGCCAGAGCAGTCTGGCATTTACAAGTTCAGCGCATACCGCTGCAGTTTTGAGTTCACGGTCAGCCCTTGCACCTGCTGCACAGCCTCCTGTGCTTACGAGACAGCATAGAGCATGCCGTCGTAGTAGACCCACTTGCAGCGCAGTGCAGGTAGAAGCGCAGCCTCCAGCTGTGATTAGCAATTCGAAAGCACAATCACCTCTATCACTGAGCTTATCGGAGCTTGCCGAGGTATTAGGTGGCTTAGGCAGAGCTAAACTGCTGTGGCAAGCACTAGCTCAAGGGTTTGATCCCTGGGCAGCAGAAGCGCAGGGCATTGTATCAGCAGGGGCAATGCGAGCGACTCTAGCAGCTTTCACAGGCGTATCGGGCCTTGTGACACAGACATCGTTAGCTGCGTGTGGCACTCGCAAGCTGCTGATACGCATGGCAGATGGTGCAGAGATAGAGACTGTGCTGATACCTAGCTACTCAGAGTCACGCACTACGCTGTGCATTAGCAGTCAAGTGGTGAGTACTGAGTACTTCAATCATCATGTTGCAGTGTGTCATGTAAGGAATGTCTGTCACATAGTACGCAGCAAAAGTTAATTTGTCGTGAACATGGGTTCGGATGCGCAGTGTTATGCATGTTTTGCACAGGTGGCATTGTATGTATGTGTTCCTATGCTCAGTTGCTTGCATAGTGCGTACGCGTGACCACATGTGCACTAGCAGTGCGATCAATTTTCAAAGCCATGGTGGTTTCATCGTTAGCTCTTTTCTCTTGACTATATGTTTGTAACATGCAGGGATGCAATAGAGCATGCGCATTCTGCGCAACTGGTCAGATGGGCTTCTTACGTAATCTTAGTGCTGATGAGATACTAGCACAAGTATATCATGCGAGACGAGCAGCGCGACTTGAGAATATGGTAAATGTTACTAGCATCTGATACAATTACATCGTGCAGTATACGCAAAGTTAACATCAGTTTCGCTACTGCAGTGTGCCGTGTTGTTATCAGCACACGCACTTGTACGTGAAGCATACTATGATAATGTCATGTGTGTATGCATACATACGTGCAGGTTAGACACATATAACATTCACACAGCTATGTACGTAGCATCTCTCAGATGCGCGATCGCAGTGTGTTGTGTCGTGATTGATGGTTAATCATGGTTTGCTTCGGTCCTCATATGTGCTGAATGTGACATTACAGCCACCGTTAACATCGATAGTGTTCATGGGCCTTGGAGAACCTTTGAACAATGTTATCGCTGTCAAAACTGTACTAGAACAGTTGACAAATCCTCATATGTTTGCCATTGGCAAGACACATATATCTGTTTCGACCGTTGGACCATCGCCTCACAGTATACGGTACGTTCTAATTACTTGTGTTAACTCTTACGTGTTATGCCATTGCGTTATTGAGTACATGCGTAGCGAGTGCATATGTCAGTGTATGCAGCTGTGCGTGTTTAGCATTACAGTTAGCTCCTCGAGCCGTTGTTGTTGCCTTGTAGAGCAGTGATCATTACTGTTGATGTGTCAGAATTACGCTGCTTAGCGTCTTGGTCCTTCCTTATCGATAAAGTGAAAGCTTGTAAACAGCATCTAATGAACACGTACTACTTTTCGATGCACAGGCAAATGGTTGATATGCCAGCTAGACTGGCGTGGAGTGTGCATGCAGCAAATGATGTTACGCGTAAATTACTAGTGCCTACTACTGCTCACACTATGACTGAACTCAAGGATGCATTTAAAGGTACGATTGCACACTATACAGCTACTTGTTCACAGTATTGGTGTTCATCAATCACTTGTTATGATGCATCTATGTAATTGGTAGGTAGGAACGTGGCAGCAGTGTTGCAGTATAAGTACTGATTGTTATTCATGATGTATCTGTTGTGCTGCATCGCTGTGCTTCATGATCACGCATGATGTAATTTGTTGCCATTATCAGAGGTGCTACTAGCCAGACGGAAAGATCACTTGTTTGTAGAGATTGTTATGCTGTGTGGTGTGAATGATTCACCACAAGATGCAAAGGTATACATACTATATTCTACATACTATACAGTGTATACAGTTTATATGCTACGTTTGTACATGTAGTTACAGCCATAATGCCATCAAAGGTTGTGCTGTTATCATCAACAATGAGGCTGAACAGGTGGTGTTTCGTCACACACTATTAACAGTAGTGTCTCGAGCCACCATGCATTTGACGTGTAAAAAGTGTTTGCACGCATGTAATGGCCACTGTATATGCTGACATGATGGTTTATCTCTGTGATTATGTACAGGAGTTGGCTGATCTATTGAGAGATCTGCCTGGCAAAACACGTGTCAATCTGTTGCCATATAATGATACAGGGCATCCAACGTTCAAACCTAGCACTACTGAGGCTATCACTGTAAGTAATACGCATCAGCCAAACAACTTCTAAAGCGCTGCTTATAGTAGTGCGATGCAGCGTGGCTGCTATTGTTGCAAAGCAATTTGCTGTACAGAGTATTGCGTGTAGTGCCTTTGATGCTTCATATCTGCTACTGCTTAAATAGCAGTGTACACATGCTGCGGCTATCATATTTGTGTGTGTGTGTGTGCGTGTTTTACGACATGCTGCTCAGCATACTGATGTGCATGTTTGTGTGTTTATACAATGATCTGCGACGGTTTTGTTCCACAGGCGTTTCAAGCTATACTGCAGTCGGAAGGCATCATTGCTACTATACGCAGTACGAGGTAAAATCAAAGCACACTGATGCTAACACTATCTGATTAAGTGTGTTACACTTTGATTCACCATTGCAAACACATCTTTGCTCTTTTACTGTAATTAGCAATGTGTACGCATAGGCAATGCAGACACTGACTTCACATTCACACGTGCTTCATGTCTTTACTTTGTTTGTCGATACTGTTAATGCAGAGGCGCACAAGAGTCAGCAGCATGTGGTCAATTAGCCACACAATCTATGCAACTAAAGCAACAAAAGCAGGTGCCACAAAGAGCATAGTTGGTGTTACAGCATGCACACTGCGAGCGTGCCACATCCATGGTACCATTACCGCACATTGCTGCTCAACGAATACATCGTAGTACAATGCACAGAATCAGCCCTTTTGGCGTATTGACGTTTCTGTGCACGTTGATGCTCACTTGGGAAATGTGTGTCATATATCGTACATGTGTCACAGCGAAAGCTGAATGACAGTAAGCAGAGCCAGAATTACACAAAGTGGTGACCTGAGTGCAGCTAAAATTCAGGAAACAGAAGCAAACAGGATTTCGCAACATGCGGAGATGCTCATTTCCTGCAACACGATGCTGGGCTTAGTAACCCTGCTGCTGTGTAGCTTCAGCATTGCACATGCTGATGATCAGAAAAGGACTGTAGCAACTGCTGCAAATGCGCATCAGCTGGCAGCACGAGTCGGCAGAAAGCCTTTTGTCGACCCATGCACCCGTGTGGGCCTTCGCAGTTGCTTGGGCACTTGCACCAACACGCTGACAGATCCACTCAACTGTGGTGGCTGCGGCAAGACCTGCCCTCGCAGCGCTACCTCGCAAGGCGGCGTCGACGTATGCGTGCAAGGTGATCTCGAGTTCATCACACTAATAGTTCTGTTGGCGAACTGCGTGATCATGGCCAAGCTAGCGTAGCAGACACGATCTCATTGCCGAACAACTCTACACCCTTGACTCACTTGTACAAGACTGCTGCTGTAGACGCTTCATCTTCTTTCGTCTAATCATGAACTATAATGGCATCGTCAATGCGCAGGCAAGTGTAAGAAAGAGTGCCCTCCAGGCTCTGGCAATTGCGCACCTAATGGATGTGCTAAGAAGTGCACAGNCCTGCCAATGGGTGCGCAAGGTACACAAGGGCGAGTGCTCTTCACAGTTGTGTGCTGCTGGTGGCTGCAAGGGATCTTGCGAGTTCCGCACAAACATTGGTGTTATCTCGTGGCCTGGTGGCTCTGAGCAGTTTGCAGCCACAACTGCTCTGGTGTGCTGCCAAGGGTGCATCAACACACCACAGTGTACAGCCTACGTCTATGGTGTTGCTGCTAATGGGTTTCCTGCTTCCTGCAACTTTGTAAAACCTCCAACTGCAGCTGGTACTCTCACATGCGCACAAGTGAGCTTTGGTGAAGCTAGCTTTGGAGTACCCTTCAGAGCCACTGGCTGTGTGACACACTGATGTCAGAGACGCGTGCAGTCCAGCTAGTGGTGTACTGTGCGAGACTTTTACTCAACCTACACACTGATGTCAGAGACGCGTGCAGTCCAGCTAGTGGTGTACTGTGCGAGACTTTTACTCAACCTTATGCAGAGAGTGTGAGTGCTATACTGTATAGTAAGCATGTCATACAGTACTGCTTTTCTTAGTGTTGAGTAGCAGTAGTGAGTGGGAGGTTGCAGCTCTAAGACATCGTCGTATGAGGAAGCTGTATGTGCAGTATTGTATTATCTCAGCAGATATCTTATACACGAAGGGGGAGCGTGGCACTTAACGTAGCTTATCGATTTAATGCACTGTCGGTCACCGTAGTATTAACCTCATCAGTGTGTCTTGCTTTTACTGCTGTGTGGTACGCTGTCTGGCTGTCATTGTATCGTATGTGTCTGTGACTGGTGTAAGCAGCTACTTATATACTAGCACATAGAGCAGCACATTGTAAGCACGCATGCACAGGCATGGTCGCTGCCACGCCTTAATCAAACAGTTTACTGCAGTTACTGCTGGTGCTAAGCTACTATTACTATACTTGGTAACAAAGTTTCACACAACAATATTCAGCCGTAAGTAGCACAATATTCTACAGCACAACCTTAATATCACGTCACAGCGTGCTATTGCTCTCATCGCTGCGGCTAAGCACTGTTGCTCAACCGCTATCGTCACTGCTAGTGTTACCCAGAGAGTGTAACAGCTGCAGTGCTGCAGCGCATATACTGTGTGACCTAAACATTGCAGTTTTATTTGAACCAGTGCTTGTTGGTTTTGAATCGCTAAGTTTGAACAGTGTGCGCACAGCAGTTCTAGCAGTCACATGACACACCGCTATAGTCACATGACAAGCATAGTGTAAGGACATACCTCATGCTTTTATTGATTGTTACCGTTGAACCTCTGCTGCTTGAATGTTTGATGTGCCATCAGCATATAACAGCACCAGCAACGTGACTACTGCATGCAGTGTGTGACGAACAGGTCGAGCAAACAACTGCACAGCCGCACATGGGCAAGAAGTAATCTGTATGCACTATGCAGTACACCCGTTCATGTAGTAGTAATATTGAAAATGAACTGCCTCAAATGTGCATATGTGTGAAGCTTGTAGATTGTACAGTACATCTCTGTTGCCCATAGATCTCTCATATAGTTGCTATGAATATGGTCACATGACATTGCTACTGAGTTTGTGTCCCAGAGTCCCAGGATTGCTGTTGTGCGTGCTCTTGGCCTTTGATGTACAGTACACCAGCACCATGTAACGCATCAGCACGCCATTTGCCCTTGTATATGTTACCACTAGCAGTGATCAGTGTACCATCCCCTTCACGCATACCTTCCACAAATGAGCCAATGTATGTGTCAAGCTCAGTGTAGGCTACTCCTTCACCATGTCTCTTGTTACCGTGCCAATCACCAACGTATGTATCATTAGCAGTTTCTTCAATGCCATGACCTTGCCGCTCATCATTCACAAATATACCAGTATAGCTTGATTCATTACCATCTGCGTCAACTACTGTCTGCTTGCCTTCATAGTTACGAGCTCCATTTACCCAACTACCATCATAAGTGCTACCTGATGCGCTTGTAGCAATACCATAACCATGTGGTGCGCCATTTTCAACATGAATAGTACCAGTGTACTTCTCACCAGTAGACAGCTTGACATTCTTTACACTAATGCATGAGCTAGTAGCATACACATCGCTTTTGGTTAAACCTCTACTGCCCGAACTATTCCAACCAGCTTGCCACCAGCTTTAAGAGTGCATTGTGTGATCACCAAAGTTCCTAAAGAACCCATGGCGTGCATCATAACTCCAAGTTCCTTCATATCTACATTCATATGTACCATTTATTATCTTTTCTGCACCTTTTCCATGTCGTTGGCCTTGAGCCCAATTACCCTGGTATTTTGATACTACTTTGCCGTTGCACACTTCAGTGTATTCACCATAGCCCTCATATGCACCATCATGATAGTATCCTGTATGATAACTGCCACAAACCTTCATAGTCGTACCAAATCCATGTGCAATGCCCTGCGATACAGTACCATCACTAGCTATGTGCACCTTGATTGTGCCAGTATACACATTGCCATTGCTGTATATTAGCTTGCCTGAAGTCACTACTTGTACTGGTGCTGGCTGTAACCAGTGCTGCCTAACAACAGCAGCAGTGAGATCTTTGTTGCTTGATGTATCAAGTAAACTTGTTTCAGGTGGTGTTGGTAGTTTTGGCTCATCATGTTCCTGTTCATCAATTTCACTATCACTATCATTATCATTATCATCATTATTATCACAGTCTTCTGATCGCATCTTAAGTAGATTTCCCCGAGCTTTCTTTGCAGTAGCAACAGGGCTAGTGAAAAATACAGCGTGTCTGCATTTCGCAGCCTGTGTGTTAATCGAAGTGTATGCAATGTATTTGATTAACAAAAAGGCGCACATGTGCAGTATAAGCATGTGTGAACGCATTTATGAACAGTGGCAAATAACACTATCTTGCGTGTTGTAGCGACTGAATGATACTGCATCCTTACCTTAAGAGCAGACTTTTTGTAACGAATGTAGTAACATGTGACAGCAGTACTGTCATCATCTCCATCGTCATTTTCATTATGTGTTTCAGAATCCACACTGTCACCAATACTCTTGTTGTCGTTAGACTTTACTGTCATTGCTGCTGCTGTAGTATCAGCGTTTACATCACAGTATCAGCGTTTACATCACTCATGACTGGTGCGCTGCTAGAGCTAGTGTTGTCGTCAGAGTGTACACCATCATGACACTTTGACTTTTTTGACGCTGCTGCTAGTGTTTCAACACCACATACAACAGTATCTGTTGCTGCACTGTTTTGAAGATTGCTCTCTGTAGCTGGCTCAGTAGCGGTAACTGTTGGTGATACACTATCAGACATTGCAGCTGATATGCCACTAGCAGAGTCAGTAAGGAAAGCATTATCATGCTTTCGCTTCAGCTCTGAGGCACCTTGTGACTCATCACAATGCTGCTGTGGTGTACTGCTTCCTACTATTGTGCTACTGAGCGTGTTCATTACAGCATCGTTATGTGCTGCCTGATTGTCTGTTGATGCTGGTGCATTAGCCTGATTACTTGTTGAGGTACTGCTTGCTGATGCTGTACTACTTGTAGCTGACTCAGCTAAAGCCTGATACAGTACAGCATCACGTACTACTGTTTGTGCAGATGTTTCCATCAGGTTACCACAGCCTGCAGCTGCAGTGCCACTATTACCGCTACTATCATCATTGTCATGCTCAACTAACTCTGTCTTCACAGCTCTAAAAGTGCTGTTACTTTCCTCATTGCTTGATTCTGTACTGCATTCAAATTCATCAACGTCGACACATTCTTCTGCGTCGTCTATGCCAGACAGGTCAATGAATTCACTAGTACAATCACTAATGCCAGTTAGTTCTTGGTACCATGCAGGTATACATCCCTGCTCATGTAACTTAGCTGGACTCATGTTATATTTATCTAGCTGCTTTAGCAGTATCAGTGCTTCAGTTAAATCTCTACGCTCTTGCTCTACATCCTTGCCAGTTTTAGCAAGCAACTGCTCAATATGCTGCCTTGCTTTCTCAGAGTGCTCAGCATCGATACGTTTCACCTTCGTGCCATAGCGTGATACCTCTCGTGTTGTGCTACCGTCAGGCTGTTTGGTTGCTATCAGCTTCTTTTTCAGAACTGTTTCTAATGCCTTGTGCCAGTAAGGCTTGATAGCAGCTTTCAGCTGAGGCACTGCATCTTTTGTATTGAGATGAGCAAATTTGGCAAGCTCCTGTGCACGAATGTCTGAGAACTGATTCAGGTAGGCACTGTCACCACGTACTTCTTGAGGCTCTTCTTTCGGTGCTACTACTGCTGCTGCTGCTGCTGCTGCTGCTACTCCTGCTGTTGCACTCTTGCGTGATTGCGACATCACGACTCGGCGATATGCTTTTGAAGCTTTTGATTCTAAAGGATACAGCAAACAGCTGTGCGTCACTCTGACATGCACCCTTGTGTCAAGAACTGCTGCCAAAGCTGCTGCTCGCTGCGCAACAGCAACTTTTAATTTTATTTTGAAGTTCACAAAACTGAGCCCACTTCGGCTCTGTGCCTCGAGCTCGCAGCTCAACTTTGATGATATAAGGATTCATACACGTGAACATTTGCAGCCATCAATCAGCTTTTTCGTTGCACGAGAATGCAAAAAAATATGTCGATTCAAGCAGAAACAGCTTCAGCACATGCTGCGCTGCAACGCTGCACACTAGCTAGGGAGAGCCTTGATTGCTGGCTCCATAAATCATCAGATCAGCAACTACCAGCAGCTGCTGCAGCTGAGGATAGACATAACCTTGTGTGCCTTGTGCGCAATCTAACTGTGAGACTGCAACATCTACGGCACGCAAGCCCATTGCTGCTACAAGCAATTGATGTACAGCAGGTAGGCGGCCAATAGTACAGCTTGAGTGACGTTTGTAGTCAAGACAGCTTGCTGTCATATGAAACGTGTTTTGGCTTAGCATCTTGGTTACAACTGATCATGTTGCTGCAATGAATGATCTGTGTTGACTTTGTGTACAGGACATCGAAGCAATAGATATAACATCACAAGAATGGCAGCAACTGCCATATCTACTTGCTAGTTTGCTTTCATACCCTCATGTCAGAGCAGATCCAATAGGAGCACAATGTATATCAGCTGTATGTGATCTAATGGCATATGCACAAACTGCAGCAGCTGTAGCAGCAACTGCAAATGGTGATACTGCGCAAACTTCATCTGCACAACGTAAGAGCATAGTTTGCATGGCCAGTTTAGCATTATAAGTCCTTCTTGGAGAGTATGTGCTCGTCACAAATATGTGTTGAATTATGTACAAATTCCAACACTGTTTTGCAATACCCATCATGCTTGTATGCTACCTGCTTATAGCTTTTCTCCATGCTTACTGCTGATGCTAAAATTCTATATGATACAATCATAACAGGTAGCAAAGGCAAACGACCTGCATCTACACTAAGTGCTACTACAGCTACTGCTAGTTCTGCTGAAAAGCATGCGCGTATGTGTCAAAAATGGGGCATTGAGACATGTTTACATACTCTTACAGCACATACACTGCATAATACAAACAGCAATAACAATAGCAGTACTAGTACATTTGCAATATTGCCAGCACTTGATGCAGTACTGTGTAACGCTGGTGTAGGCAGTAGCGATAAAGACAATGATATACTACTACAATTACAGCAAACACTAGACTGTGCAACTACTACTGCAAACAATAGTGGTGTACTGCATGTAGATATTGTTGTGCAGTTACGAGATGAACTGCTACAAAGGTTTAGTAACATACAACATAGTAATAGTGTTACCAACGATACTGGTGCTACTAGTATGCAGCAAAGGTGAGACTTCGATATGCTTATAAGCTTGCAAAAATGTATCAGTGTAATGCAACTATGTGTAAGTTGTGAAGTATGAGCTTGTGATATTGCGGAAGTTACTACCTCACAGCTTTTTCACTCATGTATCATTATGCTGATTTGCTGCTATGTTTTTTATACATAGGCCTTCAGAGACCACAATGTGTCATGGTATGGCCAAGGCACGATGCTATCAAGCTGCATACAACATGTATCACAGCAGAGCGCACAATAGTATTAATCAGCAGGTACAATGCAGTAGGAAGCACGCTGATGTAAGTGTCATGACACACAGTACTGGCATTGCGCTAATGCCTACCAACACCAGCGACAGTTTGCAAGGTGAGCTCTAGCATTAGACGCAACTGCTTAGCGGTGCATAGTCTTAAAGATGCATGTAAGTATGATGTAGCATATTTCGTTTGAGAAGTCAATGTAGTTGTTATCTGCAGTTAGCACACACTATGCTTGCATCTCATATTACTGATTGTCCTTTTACATCATGTGTGTACTGCTTGCTGATGCTGTAGGCAGACTGAATGTTCTGACAGCAAGGCTAGACAGTATATGGCGAACTGTACGCAACAGTTGTCCTGTCATCACAGTACAACGTACATGGCATGCTATTGATAGCACACTCAGTATGCAACATACACACAGCACTACAACTATCACAACTGCAGTTAAAACAGCTGCACACAGTGACAGCAGTAGTACAAAGGATAATGATCAGCATGTGATGTTGTGTATAAGAGTATGGACATGTGCAACGTCATCGCGTACAGTTTCAGTAGGTGTTATGGCAGCAGTGGCCTGCATTGCTGCACTTAGCAGTAGTACACCTACATGTCAATACTGCAATACTGGTGATAATAGCAGCGGCAGTGGTGGTAGCAACGCTAACAGCAATACAGGTGAATGCTGATATATCAGTACACAATGTAGTCGACATGCATGGTTATGACTGCATGTTTTGCCAGCATGAGCTGCGCTGTAGTAAATTATGCGTAGCGCACTACAACTTGCTGAGTTTGACGAACAGATACTGATATACACATGCTATACACTGTCATGTATGTTCTGCTGATCTACAGCTGCAATCAGTCTATTAGCTTGGCTTGCATGTCCTGACTGTGTGCAGGTATGTCTATGTACACATAGAGCATGCACATCGTAATACTACGTAAACTTCCAATATGTACACATACCTAACACACTCAACGCACAGTACCGCTGTTCAACGCTATATGATAACTGCGTGATCA
>AXNI01015534.1:0-17757 GCA_000498555.1 Heterococcus sp. DN1 | reverse complement strand
ATCTAAACTTTCCTGTGTTAGCAAGTGTAACTTGTATCACAGGCTCAATGTCAGGAGCTGCGTGTGAGCGCATTGAACATAACACAAGACAAGCGTGAAACGCGTAACGGGGTCAGATATGACAATCGTGCAGTAGTATATACTGGCATCACATATATGTGCATTTACGTGCCTGCTCTACTATCGGCAGCAGTTGTGGATGGCGAGAATGAAATGCTACAGGCTGCAGACAAAACGAGTGCATGAGCAAAGCAAGGCGCCATAACTTGCAGTACTGGAGACACCTTATAGCAGCAACTTCAGTCTCTACGCCGATGAAGGCAACACACACCGCGAGCTGCATTGAACAAACTTGTCCTGCAAGCATTGCAACTACTTCAGCTTGTTCTCTGTATACCAAGCATGGGCGCTTAATATATTCATCTCACAGATCGGGGATAGAAGGTGCCTGTGATGCTCGCCTCAGCGCGCCAGCAGGAGGCCTCCAAGTAACGGACAAAACGTTCAAAAACTTGCAGTTGTGTTTCATGGTGCTGATCATCATATTTTTGCAGCACCATGGCGTGCTACGCAGATGTAGCAGCTGCCCTTGTGACTGAGCTGCCTGAAGTGGCGCAGTCAGAAGCTCTGCGTGCTGCTGTATCGTTATCAACAGCAGATCCAGCAAGGTCGTGCCAAGCTATCCTCGATTTTGCCGCGATCATGTTATTACAACCATCAGCAACTTTGGCTGTGGCTAGAGCTCTGCGTCCGCTGCTATTAGACATTTTGGCGAGAGCTCTTCAACAAGTGAGGTCAGGCCATGCTGGTGCAGTCGAGAGCTCTGAGACTGCATTTGTGGTCTTAGCAAAGCTATGCTCAGTGGCAGCACATACGCTGCCACTGGCACTGCACCACTGGCGCTGTACACCGTGCCCCTTTATACTCTGTCTGGCGCAGCAAGAGTGCAGCCCTGAGCGACTGCACGCTGTGATAGAGGCAGCACATCACTTATTACAGCAACATACACACACATTGCTGCATCTATGGAATTGGGCACCCTTCTTCAAACTTTGCAATCATAGCAGTGTGCTCATTCGATGGCGAGCAGTAGGTATCATGAGCATTGTGCTCAGCTTAAGCGAAGCAGACAAACAGTCACTGCTGCGGCGAACAGGGGTGCTATCACAACATAGTGCAACCTTACCAACAGAAGTGCTACGTGCAATCGACGAGCACGAGCAGTGTCTTGCGTGTGAGCGAGAAGCAGCTTATAGCAGCAAGCAGCATAGACTTACAGTTGACGACAGCTTAGCAGTGCACCCTCATGTTATGGTACTTGGTGGTATTATGCACATTAAAGCAGACTTGTGTTCATCAGCAGCACATCATCAGCAGCAAGCAGCAGCAGCAGCAGCAGTAGCAGCACACAGACCTCTTGTGCGCTGCAGCAGCACAGTGCGTAATTTTCGTGCATTTTCTTTAGCACTTACACAGCCTGGCCCTGTTCTACTAATAGGTGCTGCTGGTAGTGGTAAGAGCTCATTACTACGTGAAGCTGCAAGGCTAGCATGTAGTGGAACAGCACCACTACTAGAGCTGCATCTTGATGATCAAACAGACAGCAGAACACTGTTAGGTGCATATGTGTGCACTGATGTGCCTGGTGAGTTTACATGGCAACCTGGTGCACTAACTATAGCTGTTACTAGGGGTCAGTGGGTACTAATAGAAGACATCGATAGAGCACCGTTTGAGATATTAGCAGCACTGACACCACTGTTAGAAGGTGGTGCATTGATAGTACCTGGTTGGAGTAAGCCATTACGTGCAGCACCGGGTTTCAGGCTGTTTGGTACTGTTACAGCAAGTTCTGCAACTACTACTACAGTACAGCTTGGTGGCAGTGCAAACTTTAGTGCACTGTGGACACAAGTTGTTATTGAGCCTCTAACACCACAAGAGCTATTAACAGTTGCTATACATACTAATCAGGGGCTACCACCTCGTGCTGCTGCTAAGATGTTAGACACATTTCATCTACTACGCGGTGAACGCACTACTAGCAGCAGTAGCAGTACAGTAGCAGCAGTAGTGGGCACAGCAAGTGGCAGAATACCTAGTGTACGTGACTTTCTAACATTTACAGGTAGAGTGCACAAGCTAGGTGCATTTGAAGGTGCAATAGTAGAGTCGCAACTGCAACCAGTTGAAGAAGGTACACCAGTATGTACAGAAGTTCAAGCACTTGCAGTTCTATCAGAAGCACTGGATGTGTTTGCTGCATACTTGAGGTCTGTAGATGCACTGACACTAGCAGCAGAAGAGTTAGCAGCACTATGGAACGTTAGACCAGAAACAGCAGTAACACTAGCTATCAGTAAGCGGCCTCAACTTGTAATAGCAGGTGATACTCTTGCTATAGGTAGAGTGTCATTGAAGCGTAGATTTGATCGTAGCGATGCATTTGCAGCACCAAGTGACTTTACACAGTTTGCACCAACTGGTCAAGCACTGCGACTTATGGAGCGATTAGCAGTATGTATTACTATGCAAGAACCAGTACTACTAGTTGGTGAAACAGGGTGTGGTAAGACAACACTAGTACAGCAACTAGCTAAGTACACTGGTCAAAAGCTTATAGTACAGAATCTGAGTCTACAAACAGACAGTGCTGACCTACTTGGGGGTTATAGACCTGTTGAACTTAGACAACTGGCTCAGGTAAGCAACTTGATCTCACTGATATATACTGCATTGTGATAACTTTTGTTCTGTATGTAGTGTAGTGTAGAGTGCTGTGCTTGCAATCATGTTGTTGGTGTAATGGTGATACATATGTATGTGCAATAGTTTGTAAGCCAACAACAAAAGCTGTATGATGATTGATGTAATTAACCAAGATCTGTTCTGACTTTTTAGTGAAGAGCATTATATTCAGCCTTCAATCTGACAGTTTGTTGTACCACTTTACACTAAGAATGTATAGGTCCATGCATACAGTACTTTGCTGAGCTCTCACACTGTCATTTTGCTTGTATATCTATCTGTACACATTCGCTGTACACACTTGTGCAACATTACACTGCACTACCACACTACAGGAGTTAATGGTTCAACTGTTAGATCTATTTCCTACAATATTCAGTGTTAAACAGAATGCTAACTATCAGTCAGCATTACTAGCTTCATTTGAGCGTAAGAAGTGGCGACGATTTGGCAATGGTCTTCGTAATGCTATTAACATTGCTCTTCAAAAGCTAGCAGATAGGGATAGTAATTTAAGCAGTAGTATTGACACTAATGATAGTAGTAGTGTAAATAAACAGCAAGCACATACACGTGGTGATAGCCCTAATAGCAGTAGCAATAGTAATAGATTAGCATGGGAGCAACTAGGTAATAGCTTACAACGGTTTGAAAGACAAAGGTATGTGTGTCTTATACTATATTATGACACAACACTGTCATTACATGATTCACTTTGTATATATATGCACTGTGATGGTACAGCATACTATGGTACACACACAATAGTCTTGATATCATGTGTGACATGCTGTGTATAATAATGAGCCTAATGATTGCTGTTCACTGATGATGTATCATTTTGCTGCAATACCAATAGAGATGGTGTAGAAGGTGCATTTGCCTTTTCATTTATCGAAGGTGCTCTAGTGAAAGCTGTAAGAGAAGGTCATTGGGTATTACTGGATGAAATCAATCTTGCATCTGCTGAAACACTACAAAGATTAGCTAGCTTACTTGAGGTGAGACGATGTATAACATTGCTTGCTAGTGTACGCTGCTGATGCCATGATATGTGATACTATTCGATTATGCCTATGTGCAGCGGTACGTTAGCATCACTTCTGAAGTTTGTTATGTGCTGTATCATTGCAGCTGCTGCACAATGTAGATGCTATCTACGCTGTCATGAGTGCAGTCTACATTGTTATTGAAACATATGCGGCATACTTTTTCTCCATACTGATCTGAACCATCAACACTTCTATAACTTATACACATATATACCACAGGGCAGTGATGGTAGTTTTTTTTTGGTAGAGAGAGGTGATACTGATCCTATACAGAGACATCCTGATTTTAGAGTATTTGCTGCTATGAATCCGCCTACTGATGCATCTAAAAAAGATTTACAACTTGCACTAAGGTGTAGATTCACAGAGATATACGTTGATGAATTGAGTGATAAAGCTGATTTGAGAGCTGTTGCTACAAGGTATCTAGCTACAGAAGATGCCTCAGCTGGTGATGATAGTACACAACGTACAGCTACATGTGTTGACTTCTATCTATGGTGTAAACAGGCAGCCAAAGAAAAGTTAAGTGATGGTGCACTACAGCGGCCACACTTCTCGTTACGATCACTGTGTATAGCACTGAGTGCATCACAAAGGTTACGTGCTGTCAAGATGCAACCAAACAGAGCACTTGTGGAGGGTTTTGCTGCAGCATTTGAGACACAACTAGATGCATCATCACGTGCTGTTGTGAGACGTGGTCTTATGGCTGCATTCATGTCATCTAGCAATAGTAGTAGCAGTACTAGTGCTACTACTAAGGCTAGTAAAGCTAAGAGTAGTAAGCAACTGTTAGCAGATTTAGAGCGTCCACCACCTCGTCCTACAGGTGGTGCTAATGCATGGGAATGTGTTGGTCCATTTTGGTTACAAACTGGTGAATGTGAGCGTAGTGACTGGTCAAAAGTTAGTGCTAAAACAGGTCTGAAAAGGTTTGTACTGACACCAACTGTTGAGCAGACACTAAGAGATCTAGCACGCGCAGTAGCTGTTAGTGACTCGCCTATCCTACTACAGGGACCTACAAGGTATGATGATATATATATATATATATTAATAATCACCGCTAATCAAAATCTGCAGCATAGCTATAACGGCTTGTAGTTTGACTTAGTGATTCTGCATGCTACATGTGTCGGACTTTGTGCACAGCGTTCATGATGTCATCGTGTACGTAAATCTCTTATGTAACGTTTGCTGTCTATTTTGCATTTATGTGACGTAATGATGTAACACTCACTGTGCAGTGCTGGTAAGACAACACTAGTAGAGTATTTAGCTGCAAGATGTGGTCATAAGTGTGTACGTATCAATAATCACGAGCACACAGATATACAAGAGTACACTGGTAGCTACAGTGCTGACGATACTGGCAAACTCACTTTTATTGAGGTAAGAATCAGTCGACTGAACCTACGTTTAGCACGTACAAACAGACACATGAGTTTGATTCTGTACAACTGCATACAAGCATAGTATCACAACGTGTATCTTATTGGCATTATACACATGGCACTACACTGGCCTGTAATATCATGTTGTACTCAATGCTAATGTGTTCATTCATATATATTGATATATATTATACACAGGGTGTACTAGTAGAAGCATTACGTAAAGGTCATTGGATAATACTTGATGAGCTTAATCTTGCACCATCAGAAGTATTGGAAGCATTGAATAGACTACTAGACAGTAATCGTGAACTGAGAATAGCTGAAACACAAGAGATTGTTAAAGCACATCAACGTTTCAGACTATTTGCTACACAGAATCCACCTGGTGTATATGGTGGTCGTAAGCCACTATCACGTGCGTTTCGTAATCGATTTTTAGAGTTACACGTTGATGATTTACCTGAATGTGAATGGGAAATAATCTTATCACAAAGGTGTGGATTGCCTCCGAAACACTGTAAACTACTAGTCAATGTACTGAGTTCATTGAGATTGAGAAGACAACGTAGTGGGCTGTTCAATGGTAAACACGGATTCATATCACCACGTGATTTGCTAAGGTGGGCTAACAGAGCACCACAAGGCATACAAGCTATTGCTGATGAAGGGTAAGTGATGTACCAAACATGTAATTATACAACTATCACTACACAGTACGTGCTTTGTACTCATGAGATTGCTGGACGTGAGCATAATAGCGTGTGTATTGCACGCATAGTAGATGTATACATAGCATCAATAGTGGTAGTGCTATACGGTTGCCAGCTTTCACTAAAACATGCGCTCTTCTTCATACACCTGTTAACTGAACCTTGCCTCTTTGACTGATTACACCTCATATGCGATTAATATTAACAAACATACAGGTACATGCTGTTAGCAGAGAGGCTACGTATAGATGAAGAGAAAAATGAAGTTAAATATGTACTTGAAACTGAACTGAAAGTTAAAATAGATGTAGATACACTCTATGATGCACCTATTGACACTCCTGCAGCATCAACAACAACAGCATCAGCAACAGAAAATAGTACCACATCAATGTCAATGAGAGATCTAGGCAGTGTTAATCAATTACATGAAGTACAAAGACTATTAGATAGTGGTCGTCATGGTGCTGCACATGGTCTTAAAGGTGTTGCTCTAACACATAGTTTAAGACGACTATTCAGACTTGTTGGACGATGCTTAGAGAACAATGAACCAGTGCTATTAGTAGGTGATACAGGGTGCGGTAAAACTACAGTATGTCAACTATTTGCACTACTACTAAATAGACCGCTACATGTAGTAAACTGTCATGCAAGTACAGAAGCAGCTGATTTGTTGGGTGGTTTAAGACCTGTTAGAGGTAGAGATACACTAACATTAACACTGAAACAAAAGTGTACCAACTTTACAGTAGTTTGTGAACAGTGGTTACAGCGCCAAGCTAACAGCAGTGCTAGTAGTAGCTTGAATGGTCACGCTGTCAGTGCTAGTGGAGGTAACAATGTTAGTACTGCTGCAAGTGCTGATGATATGTTACATGCTGCTGAGGTAAGCTTTAAGCATTTTAAGTTATCCACTTATTACTGATTTTTTTCTGAACGGCATGGCCTTTCAAAACATACTCAGTAGTAGAGTGAACACCACTTGCTGTATATCAAAAGTAGTAGTGATACGAATTATTACAGTCATCTAAACGCATGTCGGTATCTCCGCCTCAGTTCAATATTCCTCTACGCTGGGGCGGTCAAAAAACGAATGCAAGATCAGACATTTGGATAGCTGACATCTTAATTTGACATAGCATCTCATATCACTATGACACTATGTTCACAATGCGGTCCTACATTTTCTTTTATGTGTGGTTGCTTCGTCGCACTTGATACATTGTCTCAATATAATCAATCACCTATTATATTTGATTCACATTTCTGTTTGGCGATTAGGTGGCATGGAATACCGTTCAAGCATATATCAATAGCATTACCAAAAATGAAACAGAGTGTATTGATGGTATTAGCAACACTGATGATAGTGCAGGCAATGCTACTAAAAGAAGACGTACTGATACCACTACAATCAGTACTAGTACAGCATCGACAACCACTGCTGCTGCTACCAACGCTGCACAAACAACAGCTGCAGCATTGATGGCAAGTAGTGAAGTGTTAGCATTACAGGCACAGTTACATGAGCTAGCAGCATTAGCAACACGTTGTAAAGGTATGTTTGAATGGCAAGATGGACCTCTGGTAACAGCTATGCAACAAGGACATATACTATTACTAGATGAACTATCACTAGCTGAAGATGCAGTACTTGAAAGGCTTAATAGTGTATTAGAACCATCTAGAAAACTTGTACTAGCTGAAAAAGGTGGTAGTGGTAATAACAGTGTAACACAAGAGTTAACAGCAGTAAAAGAGTTTTGTATGTTAGCCACTATGAATCCTGGTGGTGACTTTGGTAAAAGAGAGTTATCTCCTGCATTAAGATCACGTTTTACTGAGATTTGGGTGCCTGCTATAGCACGCTATCAAGATCTACATGCAGTGCTGGCACAAGTACTAAGCAGTAGTAGTAGCATACCTCGATCATTATCAACAGCAACAACAGCATCAGAAACAGCACTGACTGAGCTTGTAGCACCAATGCTGCAGTTTGTAGCTTGGTTTAACAGTGGTATGACTAGTACTAGTACTGCTAATGATGCAACAGCAGCAGCAGCAGCAGCATTGCCAGCAGCACCTGCAACTCAGAGCTTTCAAGGCAGTAGCAGCAGTAGTCTGTTCATGTCATTACGTGATATGCTGGCTTGGGCTAACTTTATAGTAGATACTGTATCATCTACCAATACAGATACCACTACTACTACAAGTTCAGCACTGTCACCATGGTTAGCATATGCACATGGTGCAGCATTAGTAGTGTTAGATGGTTTAGGTCTTGGTACAGGGCTATCATATACAGAAGTGACTCGCCTAAGAGTAACTGCTACTGCATTTTTGACGGCATATATACCAGAAGTTCAACGTGATGAAGCTACTGCACAACTGCAAGAAGTTGATGTTGCAGCTGGGCTTACAGCTGCAACTACACTTATGCAACAGTGTGATACCACTGATACTACTGATAGTAGTGCAATAACATCATCTGTACGTAGTATGTTTGGTACTGCGCCGTTTTATATAGAAACAGGACCTTTGCAGATACCAGCATCATTACAGTTTAGCTTAGGTGCACCAACAACAGCACGTAATCTAAAGAGAGTACTACGTGCAATGCAACTTAAGAAAGCAATACTATTAGAAGGTAGTCCTGGAGTTGGTAAGACTAGTCTGATATCAGCACTTGCAGCAGCAGCAGGTCATACACTAGTACGTATCAACTTGAGTGAACAGACTGACTTGTCTGATTTAATGGGCAGTGATCTACCTATACCAGATACTACTGGTACTAGTGAAAACAATGATAGTAGTGCTACAGGTGCAGCAAGGTTTGCATGGTGTGATGGTGTATTCTTACGGGCACTACGAGCTGGTCACTGGGTACTACTAGATGAGCTTAATCTAGCTAGTCAAACAGTGCTTGAAGGTTTGAATGCTTGTCTTGATCATAGAGCTGAAGTGTTTATACCAGAGTTAGGTCAATCATTCAAATGTCCTGCTACATTTAGAGTGTTTGCTGCACAGAATCCATTAGGTCAAGGTGGTGGTCGCAAAGGTATGCCTAAGAGTTTCTTAAATAGGTTCACAAAGGTGTTCATTGATGCACTCACACCAGCAGATTTGTTACATATAGCATCTGGTAGATTTCCGCTACTGGCACCACCTGTACAGCAACAACAACATAGTGTTAGTGGTGATGACGCTATGGAGGTAGATAGTGAACAGCATAGTGATGGTACTGCAGCAACAGCAGCAACAACAGTGACAAGTGGTACTTTGAGCTACATTGGTGGTGTAACAACTGATCATCTACTGGAGAGAATGATACGCTTCAACAGGTATGTCTTTTCAAATGTTAATTAAATTTACCTTAGTACTGCTGAGTTTGTATGTGTGAGCTATACATCTGTAAATGCGTCTTGCTGTAGCAGTAGGGAGAGAGTGTGTGTAGTAAGGTTAATGAGGAAAACATCTTTATATTATATGACACACATATGTGTAACTGTACACTATCAAAGAGAATAATAAACTGTGCCTGAATAGGGCAGTCCTCTAATGGTGTTATACAGTATGTGATTATCCATCTCTGTGGTTCTGAAGCCTTACATTATGCTCTACTATCTCTCACATCACATTGCTACAACCATTAGCAGTAAGCAACCATTGTTGTTCGTGCAATGCTTCCATAACTGACTGCATCATGCAATACTGTATCACATAATCCACACAATACACAATACACAATACACAACAGCTTGGTACATGCAGATACATGTGAAGCATTACTATATGGCAGAGCTGGTGCACCTTGGGAATTTAATCTAAGAGATGTATACAGATGGTGTGATGTGATGATGTATGAACAATCACAAGCTACTGAGAAGCAATATCATCAACAGTATCAATGGCATCCTGAGCATTACCTTGATACTATATACTTACTACGGTTCAGAAGTGAGAGTGACAGAGTAGCAGTATTGAACAGATATGAACAAGTTTTTACTACAGCAGCGGAAACACTGAGCAGTACAGCTTCGGACAGTACTACTGTTAGTATACCACATAGTGACATAGTTGGCGCCTATCCTGATATAAGGTTTACCCCTACACAAGTGCAGATTGGTCAAGTTGTGTTACAACGTGGAACATGGCGGTTACAAGATACACAGTTACAACAACAACTGTCTAGTGTACTACAGCCATCTGATGATACAACAGCTACAGTACTACCTCACTTACCAATAGCACTTCGACGTCCATTACAAGCAGTAGCACGTTGTGTTGCTATGAAGTGGCCATGCTTGTTGATAGGACATCGTGCTACTGGTAAAAGTACTGTGATCAACTGGTTAGCATCAGCTGTTGGTGCAGAGTTAAAGACTATAGCACTTACACCAGCTACAGATGTTACTGAGCTACTGGGGTGCTTCGAACAGGTATGCTGAGCTATTGTTGTTATTGCCTTACATATATATGCAACACAAGTAACTCCCCGTTCAGTGTTATCCATCGTGGTCACTATATATATACCTATGGCCTGATGAATGTCAAAATTGGGGGAAATTAAACTTTATTTGTTTTACACTGATGCATACAGCAATGTGTGTGTTAGTGTGTAGCAATTGCACTGTTGTCTGACGTGCGATCAGCTTTTACACTACAGCTACGCTTGTCCTAATCAGCGCAAACATCTCATTATTCTCTAAAAAACGGTTCTGTTAGCGAATGTGCTTGTGTAGAGGCTATGCTGTTCGCTAACTCATTCATGTACTATATTGTTACATGTCTACATGCACATGATAGGTTGATGTTGGTGCTAAAATGACAAGGCTATGCACTGGTTTAGAAGGTTTAACTAATGCTACCAACAAACTACTACTGAAGCATGTAGACAATGACACAACTGCTGCAACACAATGCTCTACAGCAGCTGCAGCTATATATGATGCTTGGCACAGTCTTAGTACCTTGTGTAACAAAGAGCTATCATCATCACATCAAACAAGCTCAGTTGCGCTAACATTAGTAGCGGCAAAGCATCTGTTGAGCACCATGACACGCAGCTTACAGAGTATGCCTGTCAGTAGCGCCATTGATTGTTTACAAAGTGGTATAGCAGCAATGTATAGACTTGTAGCAACCATAGAACAAGAGCAAGCTAACACAGTCAATACAGAAAGCAGTAGTAGCAGTGATACAACAGCTAGCACAAGTGGTAGTAACAGTCAGTTTCAATGGACAGATGGTGTATTAGTAAAAGCACTAGAAGCTGGTCACTGGATACTATTAGAGAATTCTAACTACTGTTCTGCATCAGTATTAGATCGTTTGAATCCTCTATTAGAGACTGGTGGTGAGCTACTACTAACTGAATGTGGTACTACAAGTGGTAAACTACGTGTTATCAAGCCGCATCCAAACTTTAGACTATTCTTAACATGTGATCCACAAAGTGGTGAAGTATCTCGATCAATGAGAAATAGATGTTTAGAGATATGTCTACTTGATACAGTTTTGACAACATCAGTAATCAATCAGACAGCTGCCAGTGGTGACATCAAGCTCAACAACAAGCCACATGTGGTGAAGAACAGCATCATTGATGACAGCAGTTCTGCAGTGGTTACCAGAGACAGTTTGCTGGATGTTACAGCTGTAATACATAATCTAGGTGGTGTAATGAGTAGTAGTGTTATATCAGTTATGCTGGATGTACACAGACGAGTGACTGCTAACTGCACTTTGAGAGGATTAAGACTACCTAATACAAGAGATTTGTTGAGATGGAGTGAATTGCTAACACAGCAATTATCACGTGGTATTGTTGATGATGCAGAGCATATTGATGAAATAACAGTTATTATGGCAAAAGCATTTGCACTAGCTTACAATGGTAGCGGTGGTCTAAGTATCATTGACAATGTTGAAGCAGTCATACATGCAGCGCTACAAGATACTGTTACAATTGAGAATCAGTTCACTAACCAACTGGTGTTAGTTCAAGACTGTATGAGTGATATTAGTGACATTGCAAGGTATAGGTGTATTCAAGATGCTAGATTGAGTGCATACATTACAGCTAATCAGGGGAAACGTATCATCAACACACAGCACAATGGAGCAGACACAAGTATAGCATCACTACTAAGTCATGCTGTGACAAACATCATAGCACTTTGTCATGAGAATAGTGGTAGTGCAGTACCAATTACAGAGTCATTTGCAGTTGCACTGAGCAAGTGTGTGAATAGTGCAACTGGCAGTGATCTGTTACCATATGTACTGGCTACATACGCACGTGAAAGCAGTACAATTGATAGACAACTACGTGCACACTATACACCAACTGAGTGCACAGCTGCAGTAAGTACAATGCTAACTGCACTGTATGATGGTACTGCATGGAAAGCTTGTGCAAGTGTACTACAGACATTTCAAGATGCTAGTGATACTACTGATACAAAGGCAGCAATAGCTTTCATGCAGTCACCTTGGGCACCTATGACACCAACTACAGATAATGATTTGTGGGTAACAGCACAGCAACAGCTACAGCATCCTACTAGCAATACTGCACACATCACAACAACTCTGCAGAAGTTCAGCATAGCAGTGGCATCACGACTGCCAGTTATACTGTCTGAAGAGCTATGTGTGTTACAAGCTAAACAGCAGCTACAAGCACCACGTATAAGTGAGCAAGGTATGAGTTGGCTTACTATATCATGCTTAGCACACTTTGATGCAAACAAACGTAAGAAAGTGTCTGGTAGTGGTGATACACATACTTTACGTACTAACATAGTACCACACTTCTACACACTACTAGCAACTACTGATGCTATACTAGCACAGTGTGTTGATATTGATGTAGTGCAGCCTAGTTTGATAGCTGCTGTTACTGGCCCACGTGATGATCTGTCAGTTTTACTATCAACTTCACAGCCTACAGCAGCAACAGCAACAGCATCAACAGCTAACACCTCGGTAGCTACAGTAGCACAGTTTGGTTGGGATAAGTTCATAGTAGCTTGGAGATGGTATAAAGCTGCTATACTAAAAGTCAACAAGATACTAATGGACACATCACTACACAGCAGTATCAATGAACAGCTACAGCAATCTATATTAGATATACAGAGCTTGTGTGCTTGTATCGACATTGGCGTAGCTGAATTTGGTGGTGTTGGCACACTATCTAATGGTGGTGATATACTATGGAAATATGGACAGCATCCATCATTACCAGCTAATACAGTACATGCTCAGGCACTGGCTGAACTACATACACTAAGCGGTAGCTATGCTATAGCACCTGTTAGCACTACTGATGGTAACAGCAGTGACAGTAGTAAGAGTATCAATCTAGTTGATTTCTTAAAGGCATCACATCCTGTACTGTCTATACCATTAGCATTGAGATGGGACTTATTACTTGTTGCTGCTACACTACATCATGCTGTTACTGACGAATGGTCTGACAGATCAGTTAATACTAATAGTGTTAATAGTACAAGTAGTAATGCTGATATACAAACATTACTACGCTTACCAGATACACTAAAGGCTGCAACTCAGAAGGCACAACGTCTATTCGAAGAGACACATAAGGGCACAAGACTAATAGGTAATGGTAGTAGTGATAGTACTAGTACTGGTACTATAGGTGGTATTGAACAAGATGCTATGTTAGCATTTGATAGTGAAGATCAAGCATCATTAGCAGCGATTGCAGAGGCATCTATTGTTGTTATTGGTGGTAGTAATGACGGCAATAGTAGCAATAGTGGTGTACTGGATAGATGGGCACATGTGCAGTTGATACCATTAGTACAGCACTGGGCAGCAGTTGAAGAGCTTAACATTATATCAGAGCTTGTTGCAATCAGCAATGATGATACAGTAACATCATATGACTCAACAACAGAACTAGCAGCAGTGATGCGGCGCATGAAGCAGTTAATTAAAGTACAGATAGAGAACACATTGGCAGCACCTACTGAATTGAGGCCTTATCAGATGCTAGTATGGGCTTATGACAGTGCTACAGCTACAGCATCATCATCATCAAGCAGTAGTGTCACCAACAGTCAAGCTGTAGACAAGCTATTACATGTGCTGTTACCTAGAGTATTACCATTGATGTTACAGTCATGGGGCGATCGTGTATCTAGTAATCTGTATAATGATGTTGATGCAGTATGTAGTAAGTTAGAGCCTCCTAGTATCATACCAATTCAGTCTACACATGACACCATTGGTAGTGAATCGGCTACTACTCTACAGTACAATGGTGCACCACGATTGCTACAGTGTGTACGCAGTGCAGTAGTACTGAAACTGCTGCAAGGTGATGTAACAGTCATGAATGCACCAGCGCGTTTAAGGCAGTGTCAAACAGCTATATCACATGTACTGCAGTTATCATATCGTGGCAGTAGCACCACATCAGGTTCAGTTCAGTCACTTCAGCAGTTAGCATGGAGTCGTCTGTTACATACAGTACAAGCATTTGAAGATATATTTGATAACAGTGAACAGTATGATGAAGCTATATCTACATTACAGCAGTGCTTTACAAGTAGTCACACTAATGATGTGAGCATGAGTGATAGTGCACAGCAACAACAACAACAGCAGTCATTGCTACAGCAAGTGTCAGTGGCACTATACAAGTGCACTAATAGCAGACTAACAGCAGTTATTAGCTCACTGATACTGCCTGCTGTAGAAGCACTAATGATGTCAGCAGTTGGTGTTAGCACCACACAACAACAGCAGCAGCTAGTCCATGTTAGCACTGCAGTTGCGTTGATTGGTGTTATAAGATTATCATTACTACTACCTTCTACACCTGTTGATCCTGGACAAGCACCTGCAGCTAAGGAATCACTATTGCAAGTAAGACTAAACTCATGTGCACTTGACTTTACAGCACAGCAGTTATCACGATATATTAGCTGTGGTGGTATACTAAGCAGTAGTATGTGTGAGCAGCTAAATGAAGCACAACGGCTACATAGTGCGTGTATTGCATTAAGTAAGCGTGCTGTAGTACGACCCTCTGCAGCAGCAGCAGCAACTAGTGATGGTAACAACTCACAATCATTCAGAAAGTTGTTTAGTGAGTTACATGCTTTTGGAAGCAAAGTAGGCTCGATACAGCGCGTGACAACACTACTAACTGCTTTAGCTGATAGCAGTAGCAACAGCAGCACAGACAGTAGTAAGGATTCTATAGCAAGAGCAGTAGCGTTGTGTCAAGAAGAGAGAGTATGGCAAGATACATCACATGCTTTTATTAATAGACTACACAGTGATTATACAGATTTTGGTGATATCACAGCACCTATATGTGAAGCTATCACATTTATTAGAACTGGTTTGAGGTTGCTAGCCAGTACACTAGATATTACTACACACAGCACTACTGGTACAGATACTGATGAGGCAACTATTACTAAGAATAATCTGATAAAATTCTTACTGCAGTATCCATATACACCATCATCTACTGGTAATGTTACTGATATACATGCTGAGATGCATGAGACACAAGCTGTAGTAAGTGGTAGTGACCGTGTTAAGAAAGTGGCTGTACTACAGGTAAGTCTGTTCAAACATCATATACGTACATTCATAAATTTTTGTTCACATTGCACAAGCTTGAATGCAGGACTCGCATGTGATGCGCCGCCTTGCATGTGCAAGACACTACCGCAAGTAAGAAGTATAACTGAATCTGCTAGCACCATTGCGCTGCTTTGAGCTACAAGCCATGTGAGTACATCATAGCTTAAGCTTTTCATTACACTGCACATATGACCACATTACTGTTACAGGCTGTGCTATCACGTGCAGAGTTGTACATGGTGTCAAATGTAATAGATGGTAGTGAAGCATTAACTATAGCTGGTGATGTTATGCAAACAATGGTACAAGCATGGCGCCAACAAGATAAAGAAGATGATGAACGTAGACACAAAGAAGCACAATCATTAGAATATAAAACAAAGTCACATGAGGTATGTTCAGCTATGCAATGGTATTACATACAGCAGCGCTGTGTGGTATATGTGCGCATGTTTATACAATGATGTACTGTTCTGCGTGATGAAAATCTGTTGTCCTACTGCTGCTGAGGACTTATCAACATACATATACACTCTAATTTTTTCCTGATGGAACAGTACATATTTATACATACATGCACACCGATTTTTGAAATATCAAACACCTGTACACAGGCGTTACAGTATGTTATTCGTTGCTAATACTGTACTGCTATCACAATGCGTTGCATCATTGCTTTGGCTTAAACGCTAACAGGTGTTAGATGAACAAGCACAAGAAGATGCTCGTATGTATGAATTATTCCCTGATTTTCATGGTGATTATGCTGATATTGTTGGTGCTAAACGATTTGAGGAACTTGGTGATGGTCCTACTGAGCCTATCAACAACACTAGTATAACATCACAACAAACAGCAACTGTTGATAGTATAAGGTTAAGTGATGACCAGATAGCAACATTAGCAGCTACACACTGGCGTATGACAATGCTACAACTACATAGACTGATTAATCAAGAAGATGCAACACTACAAGGCACTACTAAAGGCATCACTAATACTGTACAGTCACAGCAGCTTGATGCTTATAGACTAGTGGCATTCAATACAGCTTATCGTGCTGCAAGCCTGTATCGCTCTGACATTAATGTCATGGCATCATCAAGCAGTGACAGCAGTGCAATTGGTGATGACAGTAACAGTAACTTAGAGAGTTCATTTACTAGTTCACATCTACTTGCTATGGCCAATGCAGTTAAGCTGTGTATTCAGGGTACAAGTCTGTTAGATAATGCTACAGCAACTAATGATACAACAACAACAGCAACTGCATTACACTCTCCAACACCAAAAGCAGTAGCAACAAGGCTAACACTACACAGTGCAGCAAATGATTTCTATCGTGATGCAGCACCACATGAAACACGTAGATGTGATACACCGTTAGCTACACTATTACTAAGATGTACTGCACTTTTACAACAGTTCCCTGGCAATGCAGTAGTAGCACAAGTTGCTCGTGTAGCTGATCGTATACGTCGTATGCCACTACAGTCACCACTTGCATCAGCGCTTGTTGGTATTGAATTAGCTCTGAAACAAGCACAAGAGTGGGAAGCAGGTGCACATAGGCTTGTATCTATGCAACAAGAGTTACAACCACTTAGTGCACTTGTTGTAAGATGGCGTAAGATGGAACTAGATAGCTGGGGTGGTATGTTACAATTGCGCGAAACTAAAGCTGTCAATAAAGCTTTAACATGGTGGGTTAGACTACACAGTATTATTAATGGTACTGAGACTAGCAGTACTACTGATTTGACAGCAACTACAGCACCAGAGTTAACAGATGAAGATGCTAATGATACAGCTGTGTTAAAGATTATTGATGCTATGAAACAAAAACCAGATAAGAGAGTTGTATATGGTGATGTTATGAAGGATACTAGTATAACATTTGATGTACAGTGGCCTAGTGATGGTATCAAACTAGTACCAGGATGGCTATGGCGTGGTGTTATTGATGTCAAACTGGGCACGGTAAGTTTTGTCGAATACAAAATCGTTGTGCATTCACAATAATTGAATGGCAATTGATGACCAATACAAACAACACCATCTTTCGATTGAGGCTACAGCCTTTGAAACCACAAATTTAACATAAAAATCTGATGCCTTACTATATGTACTAGCGCACAAAGTCAATGCGTCGTAGGAGCGTTTGTACACTGACAAATGCAATATCCGTGACCGCTTGTAATTACAGGT
>AXNI01015528.1:0-15999 GCA_000498555.1 Heterococcus sp. DN1 | reverse complement strand
ATGTTCTCTTAGGCAACACGAGATGCTGACTCCTAGATACAGTAATCCAATCGCATAATGTACAACTAACTGATACAATGTAGCAGATGAACTGTGATATGGCTCTGCGATTGTCGGTCTGTTCAGTTAACACGGAAACACAGCTTGCACAAGTGTATAGACTGCTGTAATTTGATGCAGCACAGCATACGCACAATATGCACGCTTGAGCAGGAGTGTTGTGTCGAACAGAGCATGTGCAAGCTTAATCATAAGTCAATAGCCAGCACTCTAACGATTACAGCTACACTTATGTACAGGGCTGGTGCAGTGAGCTCAAGTGTACATCTGCAGTGTCTACATGCATAGCAGTGTCTGCATGCACGAAGCCATGTATACATGTATATGTATATACACACGTATGCAGTGTCTACATGCATAGCAGTGTATATTTGCAGTGTCTACATGCATGAACATAGCAGTGTACTCACCTCTTCAAGATCTCTGTGGCACCAAGTAACTATCAGTATGCGTCCCCCTGGCGCACACACTCGCGCAAGTTCACCAACAAACTTCTGTTTGATAGGCATGTGTTCCCCACTCTCCATGCTGTATACTAAGTCAAATGCACCATCTTTGAATGGCTGCTGCAGTGCATCTGCTACTTGAAATGAGCACTTGTCTGCTAAGCCTTGTGATAGTGTAACTGCTTCTGCCCTCGCTCTCTGTGATGTAACATAAATAGCGAAACGTAGCATAGTTTTGGTGATGTGTGCAATACGACATGGTCGCATTACTTATACGCATCTATGCTATCTAGTAAACTTCACTGCACAGAATAGCATGCCTAACAGCGATACTGCTTTTGTATTTGTGCACTACTGATGTGATGAGGTGTTCACATAGTCCTCGACCGTATGTAGCGCTACCAATATACTTCTGCTGTGATAGGCTATTACACAATTGGTGTACTACCACCACTGCATGCAGCAGCATCTACGTACAGCTTATTAATCGCAACCCCACTACAATTGTAAACAGCAGATCTCAAGTTGTGCTAGTACTAACAGGATCAGTTTCGTACATCTGGCAACAGCACTACAGTATGACTGCCACAATGTGGCGACATTAGCAATCAGCTGTGACTAGAAGCTTGCAAGAGTATGATAGCAAGAATAGTAGCTAGTACATATATGCATACCTGCACTGGGCTGAGTGTGATGCCTTGCATGACAGTACCATATGTCTTAGCAATGTGCCTACTGCTACCACCAATACCACATCCCACATCAACACCATTACGTGGTGGTGACTCACCATTCTGTCCTACACCTGCCCAAGCTAGTGACCGGTCTATCATGTCAATCTAGATAGTGATAGTAAGCAGAAACAGCAATAGTGCAATGGTTATACAGCAATGACAAGCATTAACAGTTATTGTGATGTGTGCTGGTTGCAATGTTTGTGTAACAGATGAAGTACAGACGATGTAAGTCATGTTGTTCATGCTGCATTGCAGTGCATGCGGTGTATTGTAGAGCGGACGTTCAATGCGTGCAAAAGCATGGAAAAAGCGTGCAGCAGCTGCCATAGGACATAGTAGAATTCTGCTGACTGTTGCCATTAAGGTTGATAAGATTATGACTTTGCCTGCGCAGCTTTGTGCTCCTCTATGTTGGCAGGCTTATCTACGTAGTAGCCCTGTATTAGTAGCAGCAACAGTAAAAGAGTCATTGCAGTGTGAGTCAACTATGATGGTGAGCACTTATCTCACAACGCACGCCAACACTGGTCACAAAGCTTGGATAAAGCCAAACTGCTGTATAGTGAAAACAAGACTATCTGCTGTCTGTAAAGACTCACATGGTGCATGTGCTCACCCCATATGCCTGTGACACGCACAAACAGTAGAGATAAACAGATCGACATACGAAAATTAATGCATTCCTCTCTCAGATCATGACACCACACAAAGGATCATCGATGTCGCTTTAACATGACTACTTACTCTCCCACAATCCACTGGATTTGTCGTAGAAGTCTGCAATGCCTTCGCTCAGCGCTTCTCGCGTTCGTTCTTGGTTGCGTCGTTGGCCTACAACGCCTTTCACTCGCGTCATCACGCCTGTAGCAGCTGTGCGTACACCAAAACCATCAACTTGCGTCAAAAGAAGCTGTGCAACAAGCAGCAGCTCTGCTGCTAGCAGCGCTCGCGTGAAGATCGCACACCTCATTTCAGCGAACGTGATTTCGACTGCTTCTAGCAAGATTCCAAAGCCGCAATGTGCTTTGTGAAGCGTCTGCGGCTAGGTCAACAGGGAAGATGCTGCACCGGGGGAGGGCAGAACAAAAAGTCGAGGNNNNAAAAAAAAAACGTTGGGTGGACGCAGTCATTGTACTCGACCATGAGCCTCAGCAGCAAAGCTCTAGCTCCACTTGGTGATTATGGCATCGGTGCCGCACCTGAGACTTGCCTGTGAGGCATTCTTGACGCCGCGCAGCCCTCACACGACTGTCTGCAGCACTCGCGCGACAACAGCTGTTGCAGCTCTTGCTGCAGGACATATGGAGGGCAGTCCTAGTCTGCAGGAGTACTGAGCAGAACTTCCAAATGCTACAGTGGACGCTGAGCAGCTGATCTTGAAGCCAGACACGTGTTTCTTAAGGCAACCAAGTCTCGGCAGCAGCATGCTCATTCGGCCTGTGTACGCTTTCCTTATAGAAAGATCAAAGAGGTGTGGGCGTGTGGAGACATATATACGTACGTTATTGGCACTCCTGATGACTGTACTGGTTGCAGCTGCAACTTCCAAGCAGTGCTACTTGAATAAAATTAGCATTAGCCGCTGGTGCTACGCATGAACGCATACAAACGAATGCATAAGCTCAGTTTTACGAAAGCACTCTCACAAGATTGCAGCCATGCGCACGCACTCTTTGCTCGTACTCACAAGAGGCATACGCTAAGTATGCTTGGTTACTTGCTGCTGTTTCGTTGGGCTTGCGAAAAGAAACGCATCTTAGTGTTGAAGGCAGGCTTAAACAACATACTACTAGAGCTCTATGCGAAAGCGGAGCATATGCTCTATCACGAGAAGCTGCACAGAATGAGCTTAGAAGAGATTTTTAAGGTAATGTAAAAACTCGCAATGTGTCATGAGAGTATACCGTATTACAGTGCATATGAGACGTGACAGTTCCAGCTTGCACCATGTGAATAACACAGTGCAGTGCGCAACAGACTGCGTAGTGCATCGCTACATGTGGCCGTTGTTTAATTGCTATAGCGTCATGGCTGCTCTCGTCATCATTACAGTCCTTTATCGTACACACTATAGATACACTAACGATGCAATCTTCCACATGTATGTAACTGTGCCCACAACAATGAGTGAGCAGGGTTCTAATGGATGGCATAAACCCTTATGATTATGGACTATACCTAGGACTAGAGAAATGGTGCTAGTAACATCACCAGAATACAGCCGCTTTAAAGTGAGTACTGCGTGTTGTGCGGTCGCTTCTATATCACTAGCAGTGATGCTCGCACGCGGTACACACGCTAATGATCACCAGATAGCAGCCGCTTTAACGTTCGCACTGGTTGCTTAAACTCGATGTTGCTAGTATGCACAGCACTGCACGGCTCAGTCACTCAACTGGATGTACGATATTGTACTCTTTGTTTGCTTGTTTGATGTGCTTGCGTCCAGGAAGCTGCTAAGCGCCGTGGCACTTGCTCTCTGTACATGAAACTCTGGGAAACAGTAGAACTTGAAAGATGCCGACAGCTCATGTGTCCTGATGATCTTACGCATGCAGATATGATGGCACAGTATCAACTGTAAGTAAGACCTACTATTTGCGTTACAGTGTGTACCCATAGTATGTGTGTTGCGGGTTCGTAATCATGTGCACTGTGGTGTCAAATAACTGTGTAGTTTTTGGTAGCACTACATGATGCGCAGCACTGCTTCAGTCGCACTGCAGCACATATGCATGCTGCTGCTGCTCATACATATGTAAACAGACTGAGTTCCAATGCTGCGTCCATGCTTCTGTGCATACGTGTGCGTAGACATGTAGCTTATTACTTCTTAACAGTGATAGCTACACTTGCGCTGTATGTGTGTGCTTACACTTACACAGATGGGGAGGGACCCCGCGCTACTTGTTTGAGCTGCTGTGTCCTAGCTTGCAGACACCACCAGAACCAGACAATGAAGAGCTGCGAGTGATCTTAACCAGTTCGAGCGCGCTGTGTTCAGAGATAACAGCGACTTCGAGCGCATTATTGTGCACTTAGACGTGGATCCAATCAATCTGAAGCGCAACCGTCCCAAGATGGCTTCGCCGTACATTGCTAGGCGTGTCGCTGAGAGCGCGCACAGCAGCGACAGAGCTAAACTGCAGCAGTTTGTAGCTACTCCTTACATTAGTAAGTATGATTCTGGACACAGCATGCTGCTGCGCGGAAGCTTACGCCAAGGTCTACTGGACAGCATCATTGCTAAAGGCGGGTATTTCAGAGTACGTGATTTGAATGTGAGCAGTGCTAATGTTGCCTAACACTACATAGCAGCTCGTACTATCAAGTACTACGATATTGTACAAGAGGTGCGAGCTGATCGTTACATAGACGACTGCGATAGCAGTAGTAGTGACGGTAGTACTTGTAGCAGTAACTCTAAAACCAGTAATACTGACAGCAGTAATACTGATAGCAGCAGCAGAAGCAGTAGCAGTGATAGTGATGATGTCATATCATCTGATAGCAGTTACTGTAATGGCAGTTGTTCATTAGCGCAGCCTAACTTGCTGGTCCAGATGTCACTAAATCTACAGCCTAAAGCTCTGTGCTGCCAGCAGCTGCAGCAGTGTGTTGATGCTCTTACAGCGCAGCACAGTGATATCATACTGTATGTGCCTACTACTAACAGTAAGGAGTTTAAGGCGATGGAAAAACTCTCAGTAACTGAGGGCGCAACAGCAACAGCATTGCGTAGCATACAGCAGTATGCAATAGAGATAAATTTCGGGACTTAAATGGATTCCTAACACATCGTACTTCATGCATGTGGTGAAGTACTTATGTACATACCATGTGCTTTGGTGCTCGCTTGAGTGTTTGTTGTGTGCACAGAAGCAGTTTGAGATAGGTTTCGCTAACGAATTGCTGACGCGTGACGCCGACATTACACGCGTAACAACGAGCACATGGTAGACACCAGCGCGTTACTGTACATTATTAGATCTATCATCAGTTGTATTGAGCTTTATGCTTATCTAGAGCATTAGTGCACCATTTATAAACACATGCACAAACATCATCACGCTTCACAGGTCTGACACTACACATACTGCAGTGTATAGAGGTAGCTGTTCTGTGAGTGAACTAGCGCCGCTGTAAGCTCTCTGCACACTGCAGCTGTTAGCTTGTAGTGACTACTATAGCATATCATAAGGTGCTGCACACTGCTGTAACATGATAGCTAACTGCAGCAGCAGCAAGTGCTTAACACACAGCTGTACATCAGCACCACTGCTGAAAGCTTGCACTGTATTCGTTTCAGCTGCTGTGTTGCATGCACTGCATTCCACTGTCACACAGTAACTTGCTGCTTATAGTGTCAGCAGTACGCCGCCAGCATACTGCATCATAACAGCATAGAGAACACACTGTTTAGAATGTCTGTTGCAGCAGCTGCTCTATAACAGGGTTCATCTTTTCGCTCTCAGCTTCGCTAAGCAGTGCATATGTACCATCTTGATCATCCCCTGTAGGATTGTTCTCAGTAGCTACAACCTTAGCAACCAGTACCATGGGGTCCAGATGCCGCACTAGGCTGTACTCTACTTCATCGTGCCAAAAACTAGCAATCAGATCCACATTGTCTGATTCAATGTCTGTGGCTTCATTGTCGTACTCTTCAAAAGTGTCATCAGTGACTATCTCATTCCCTTCTGATATAACTTCAAACTGCAACCCGTCATCATCTGGTGCACTCAGTTGAACATCGTCGTCATCATCGAGCTCATCCTCTTCGAGTTCGTCATCGCTGTCGTACTCTTCGCCGTCCTACATTTATAGTATTAGCAACAGCAGTTATCGTTGTTGGCAAGTGTCAGTTGCAGTATAGGCTGGCGCGGTAGCAATGAGTGCATACTGCAAGCACTACACAGCTGTACGCAAGCTGCACTGTGACTTCACCTATACTGCTGCATTACTTGTGTATTGATCGATAATATACTAGCTCTCATATTTGAAGCATTAGCTGTCATGATTGAAGCATACTACCTTTGTGCACTGTTCGTGCATGCATAATTGACTACTGGATTTATTGATGTAAGAACTGTATTACATACATAAAGTGGTATGGTAGTGCAGTTTTACCTCTACAAAGTCGCCTTGTAGTGTGAGTGTAACAGGTGTCCTGAATAGGTGCACATCGTCATCCTCGAGCAGGTTCGACAGCGTTGAGAACACCTGAACCATCAGCATTGTGCACATACAAATACATGACAACGCAAACAGAATGATATGATCAGTACACCTCTAAAAATGGCACTAGCACTGCAAACATGATAGAGTAGCAACGTACTGAAGATGATAAGCACTGTGCAAACTAGAGTACACTACCAGAGTAACTGCTGATAGCAGAAGGTGTTTAACCTTATAACTAGCATCTACATTGACTTTGTGCTGTGCTGTGAATGATACTTTCAACAAGTGATTCGTTGACAACTCTGATAAATACTTAATATCGATATGCAGATTACTTAAGGTTGATGAGATTTAGCGTACGTACTTCATCCATCAGTTCTCCTTCTAGAGGTATAGGCTCAAGACCACCCTGACCATCAGGTCTACCAATAGATACACACCAGTCACATGGGTGTCCTACAAAGTACCTCTCACTACCTATCACTGCAAATGCATCAGGGTAGCACTCTATCACACGCCCTGATTCCTGTGATGCATGGTAGCAAGCATGTGCAGACGAGTTAGTGCAGTGTTCATCCTTGCTTCACCGAGCAGTAAAGTGCTGCTACTGCTGCGTACTGCAACGTGCGCAACTGCAAAGGTTAACATCGAGCAGAGACCTTCAAACGCAAGTAACTGCATGCAAATACCCAAATATGCGCAGTGCTGCAATAGGTTCATGCCTAACCAAGCTTGCAGCGTTTGCAATCAAGCTGTAGGCCAACATTCAGTGCTAGTGAATCACTCAGCGGTGTGGTCATATGTAGTTGACTGCTCACCGGTTCTTTCAGCAAGTAAATGTCATTCTTCTTGCTCTCTGAGACAAGCTCTACAGTTGGCTCGTCTTTGTTCTTCTTCGCTTTGTCTTTCTTCGGTGCTGCTGCCATGTACAGAGGCGCTATTGCTCTTTGCCTTTGCCGACTGCTGCTGCTGCTGCTGCGAGAGACTGCTGCTGTTGCTGCTGCTGCGGATTGCGTTCGATGCACTGGTATGATGAAGGCGCTGACAGAGCAGCAGCAGTATGTCGCTGCTACAAGCACAGCTGCCAACCACAAGCTCTCCCTGGTGTACATGTTTTATGCAGCAAAGTTGCAATGCGAGCTTCTAAATCCTGTGGCTACCGGCTATGCAAGAGATTGTGCGGCTGATGCTTGGGATGCCCACACTGCTGCTGTAAGATACACGAAGTGCAACTTCAGCAAAGCCGTTGGCGCAAGTGGATTTTGTGCTGCGTTTTGTGATGCTGCTGCCAAACGAATGCCGTCGATGTCATGATAGATCGATCAGCTACCGCTTGGTGTTACTGACTGCTCTATGGCGAGGCTTATGAACTTTGTTCTCAAAAAAAATCATACTCACCTCAAGCCTATAATCTTACCTGCGTAAGCCTGCTGGCTGCTCTATGACGTGGCGCACCAACTTCGCATTGGCCTTAGACGTAGCTCACCTCAAGCACACAAGCTAATGTAATATATGCTTGCATCTGTGTGTATATTTCAGTTTGAGCGCAGAGCTGCATGGATTCTGCTTCGTACCAGCTGCACAGCTGCAGCAGCAGCAGCAGAGAGCAGCTGTCGCAAGCACAAGCAGGCTTGCAATGCATGGAGGGCTGGACGATGAGAGACTGCCCAAGCCTCCCGTTGAGTTCAACATCAGGCTGAACAGTGCATCTGAAGAGGACTCGCAGCAAAGTGCTAATGATGATGATTATGAACAGCATGTAATGGACGGGAGTGACGTGCCAAAGAGTGATGGCTGCAAGTTCAATGTAGTGCTCACACACACCACTGCAGACTTTGACAGGTATGCATGCTGTGCTTGCGTGCTTATATTACAGTGTTGCGTACACTGCATCAGCTTGAAGTTTAGGTGTTACTCTAATGAATCTCCTGCACAGCATGAACGCAGTGTTTAGCTGAGTGCACAATCTTGCTTGATAATCAGTCTCGTAAAGGCAATCACATTACACAATCCACTGTTTCTGCGACGATCAGTGTAACCTGATTAAACTGCTTGATCTCGTGCATGTGCAACACACAACAGTTTGGCAGCAGCAGTAGGGCTAGCGCGTGTGTGGCAGTCAGAGCAGGCAGCAGTGCCATGCTTTGTCTGCTTACCAAGTGGCAGTCACCCTACAGTAGCACACTTTTTAGCACTGCATAAGAACTTATTTCCTGTCATTGCTCTTAAAGACATAGCTCCAGGCCAGGTTAGCTATACACATATACAGTATATACATATTACACATGTAGACACTTGTATTAAAGAACAGCTCACTTGCTATGCATTGATGTGGTGGGCAGCAGTACGTATTTTGAGTACAGTGCGAGTATGCGAACTGTAGTACAGGCGAATACATGTAGACAATGCAGAACACACTACAACAGTTAGCATTGCAGTAGTAAGACCTCAGGCTGTGTAGTAAGACTCACAAGAAGTGTGTTATCTATTATTGCACTTCTTGTACAGCTGCTGCGCATTTAGCTGTTGCAATCAGGAATATTTTTCTTTTCAAGTAGACAATCAGCTAGCAAGATGTACACACTCTTGCTGCATTGCTGCTGCATCATGTAAGTTTGTCACACAAACACACTATGTACTATACATCTACAATGCAGGTGAACAGACTAGGTTTATGTGATGCACAGCGGAGAGACAGGGTTGGCCCTGCAGAGACGTTACTTGAAACGGCTGATGAGGTAGCTGTCATATATGTAACCGTCATTAATGAAACCGCCAAACTAGCAACTGCTCCTTTGTTGAAGTTGATGTAGTGGGTGTCATTGTTGCTCGCACACGTACTATCACAGCAGCAGTAATACCCGAAATCTGTTCTATTTTACGCATTGGGTATATACTTACAAGCTGAATTTATACGATTGTAGTATGCAACCTCACTTGTCAAAGCGCCGTTTGCTAACAGTTACTTTCAAACTGATGCAATCGTGCACTGATTTGCATTGCATGTGCAATTTGTGGTGAAACTGCTGCTACTACTGGACTGCAGGTGCATGTTTACGGTACGTACTATATGCATATGTATATGGCAATAACTGACATATTGTTTTTTGAATCATTGCTGCAGTGCTGTTGGTACTATATTTGCGATGTTGCTCATTTTGCTATGCAGTGTCACAGTAGCGACTACTACTGAACCTTAACACTAGATTGCAGCAATGCTTACTGTGTGAAATGTACAGCCTTTAGCATTACTGCACCATGTAGTGAAGCTCAGATGACTGCTGCGATTACTAGTAAGATTGTGAGCAATATGTGTAAGCAGTGTCACGATAATCAAGGGCATTGTACATATGCTGACTACTGCCACTGTATGCGCATGCATGCATTTCCTTATTACTCATGCTGTAACCACTATGTATGCATGCATGAACAGATCACCACATTGAGAAAACAACTGACATCAAGAACACTAAGCTTGTGATTGAGCGTGTTGGCAGTGTGACTACTATTATTACTGAGATGCTGCAAGAGGTGTGTGGCGTGTCTCCATGCATGCAGCTGCAGTGGTAGCTGTACACTGCATATATACTGTGTACACTTAGTGCAGCGCGTTATCTTGGTAGACATACGGCGCTTACACTATTCAACTGATCAGTATGCGTAGGCGCACTTTACTGTATCGCCCTGTTGTAGTGTACATAGTAAGGCTTCTCTGCTTGTATAATCAATGTGTAAACCAGCATTTACACAACGCTATAGTCTTACGACTGCATTTTGCATGCGCTGTATGCTTGTGCTAATGCCTTGAATCTCACCTTAAATTTATGATCTTCGTGCCAATACAGAGAGGTTTGAAGCTGCGCGATGCAGAAGCTACACTTATGGCACTTGGTGTACACTCAGATACTGGCAGTTTAACTTATGAGTCTGCTACTAGTAGGTAAAACATGTACTACTAGTTAACAACTATTTGCAGTGTGATAAGTGTATGATGCTGAAGTATGAAGTATTTCTCATGTAGCACGCTGTAGTAGTGTGCATACGCTGCGTATGACAACATGCAAACACACTGTAGTGCTGTGCATATAGCATGCATACTTGTAGGTAGTAGGAGCAGCATCAGCAGTGGTCAGCGTGTTCCGAGAGCATATACACTGTGCGCACTACACACTATTATGTACTGACATGCCTGCAATTTTTCTACTGCTTACTGTTATTGCTTTCATATCACAATCGATTCAATACACAAAAACAGAGATGCCAGAGCATTAGCATGGTTGATGGACCAAGGCGCGTCACAAGCTGCTGTTTCTGAATGTTAGTACATACTATTATTATATCAATATTATCACAAACATTGCTAGTGTGATGCTATAATATTACATTTATGTTACCATTGTGTCAGTGTAGTATTGTGAGGAGCACCAACGCTAATTTTGTATATAGCTCTGGCTTAGTGAACGCGTTTGGTGTTATTCTGTTTGGAAAAGTAATACGCGGTTGGGTTATAGTGCTACAGTACTTCTTACACATCTTTAAGGTGTATTGAAAAGCTCATTGTATGCTATCCTATTCTCATTTATTATGTATTCTTTCAGATGGACATGCAAGCTTGAAGAGTGATCAACAAGCTGTGCTTGCAGATGCATACGCTAAGCTACAAAAACGAGTGCACAACGGTGCGTAACTGCCACTAGTTGTCGCTTGTTTTTGGACAAGAACTGATTGCTGATGCTGCGCTTGCGGTGACACATTTTCCATCTGAACACTATACTACATATTCACATTTGTGTATGCTATACTAAGTTTCGCTGATCCGCACTACACTATACCGTATGCTTACACATTCATGTTTTATGTACATACATAGCTAAACTACACTCATCTACACTAAGCTATTCAGTTGTACCGCATGCTGACATTTGCTAACCTACACTTTACTAAGCTGTGCGCATACATATGTATAATCTCATGCGACCACAGGTATATCAGTAGGCAGTACACTTGTAGACTGTGACAGCTTTACAAAGGGGTTAGCAGTAGTAGCACAGAGTATACTAGAAGTCAGTGATAGCGATGTTGTCATACTAGCTATACGCTATCCCAACAAGAAAGGAAGAACACCTAATACACTTGCAGGTGACTCGCACACTGTTTTCAAATTTTGAATGATAGTCTGTAGTGATGCTGCTGAAGAAGTTTGTGCGCCGTTGTTGTAGTAGCTCAATGCAGTGTGCATGATATAAGTACGTAGTAATACTGACCTGCATGCTTACTAAGAGTACTACGGCTAGTGCACAAACTGCTACTTAAAGTGTATGACTGTGATGTACACAATCCGTCTAGTACCGTGCTGTAGACCAGCGACATATCTATAATGTACAGCAGCATACTACCAAACGGCAATTGTATAGTGTTTCTGACCGCACTACTACATGCTGTGTACACTGCGCACTTCTGCATACAATGACTAACGACGAACAACAACAGTGATTGGTCGTGCACGAGCAAGAGCAACAGACATTGATTTGAATGTACTGTTCGAGCCCTTTGGCGGTGGCGGCCATCCTAAGGTATGTATATACCCTTATATACTGTATACACTGTCATATACATGTCGTATATAGTCTATGTTGTTGCACGTATACACCAGTTTCGAACTAGATGATTTACATGAACAATCAGCAGACTTCTTTGCAGTCTTATATGTGATCGTGGAGAATGTTGTGCGAAGTGTACTTCTCGCCGCGTTGCAGACGCGTGCCTCAATGCTACTGCTTGCTATGAATCACACTGTTCCGCTGCACACTGCACTTTGCATGCATGCAGGCATCATCTGCCAGTATCAAGCTAGACAATGAAGACAGCACACACAAGGGTGAAACAGCTGAGGTACTACTGCAGCACCTGGTAGAGCGTATCTGTGATGAACAGATTGGGCGACAAGTTGTTGCAGCTGACATTATGACTGCACCTGTTGAGAGCTGTGAGCCAACTGACACTATTGATGAAGTTGGCAAGTACGTACTTCAGAATACGTTGAACTACTTCAAAATACTCCCAAGATACTTCAAACTTTCTTCAAAACTGTTTGTAAAACTGTATGAAAAGTTGAGTGTATACTCTGTTCTTTCTAGTTGGTGGTATCTGAGTATACGAGTCTCATGTTTGTACAGGTGATGCACTACATGCAGCACATTTGATGTGGTAGATGCACATCGCTATGGCGTAACGTGCTATATATTCGTGAGTGTACTGTGAACAGCAGTATATCACACGATGTAGCGTGACTTCAATCAGCATGCGATGTGCTTCACAGTAAGCAGAACAGCTTCATGATGTTGAAACAGCTGCAACTGGAACAGCCTGTGTAAACAGTGTATGTGTTTGAGAGATGTCTAAGCGGACATCTCAAACCCGAGACTACCTCTATCTTTCATTCATTAATACTGTACAAAACAACAGAAAGCTAGACTTGCATAAGATCAGAGGCATGCCAGTGTGTACAGCTGACAACACAGTACTTGGTTTGATTGACAAAGACATTGTAAGGAAAGCACAAGACATGGATCAAGGCCAGAATAAATGCAAAGGATGGGTGAGTTTTTGAGCCAAAAAAAAAACGCCATTGCGCACACTGTTCAACAGGAATAGCCTATTCTACACACTGTTGTGCTACAATAAACTGGTTAATGCTATAGTGAGAAGCGCTGCATTCGTACAAGTAGTATAACACAGCGCCTCAGAAATAAGCCTGTGTAGTTAGCTACAGCCTATAACGTCAGAGTTTGTGTAACTGCCAGGTCATTTCAGCATGCACTGTGTACTGATCTAGCGATCTGAGCGTGATTCATACTGTTAAGCTGCATCAAAACATAAGTATGGCATGACAGTACAGCTTGTGCACCAGCTACGCTTCTAATCATTACAAACTGTGATTCTAACTCTGACATATCTGGCTGTTAAAATACCAACACTGATCTTGCGACATCTTTCTGATGCGTCTAATACAACAGATGCTACAATTTGCAGCAAAAGCAGACGTGAATCAGACGATCAGCGAAATTGAAGACATGCTAGTGCTGGTACGTATTTAAAAATTCATGTACTACCGTTTAGTACAATTTGCTGTAGCATACGCTAGGATGCGCTTTTATTGTAAACTAGACTACAAACTGTACTAGCGTCCAATCATACCATGCTTGAATAACGCGGAGCATGTGGAACTCAATTCCAATCCTGCACAAAAGCACCACAACAGACGATACTACTGTACTATTGCGTCACTATAACGTATGTGCGCATATTATACAACGAAGACATTATCTTATAATGACGCATATGCTCGCATGTGTTTTTGTTGTATGAGCAGAACGATGCTGGAAGGTTACCAGTACTTGAAGATGGCAAACTGGTCGGGCTAATTACCCGAACTGATCTGCTCAGGCACCACAACTTTTATGACAGGTAACTGCACTAATAACACAACAGCTACGTACACTGCAGATGTGTACAATGATACTTCAAAGTAGTAGGTACTTCCACTAATACATGTAGCACCACCATTACAGCACTGTGGCGTAGTAACGTGTGTCCACTACTTGCATAGTGTTACTTCACTTACCAAGCTGCTGACGCTAGAGTGGTGCCGTTACTTTACTGAACTAGCACAACGCATGTACTTGACTGCGCTGTTGAGTCGTGCGTTTGACATGCAAGCGTTGTAGCTATGTGTACTAAGTATGTATCGTGCATTGCGCTACATGTCTCGTACGCATACACTATGGACGGGCAGCTTGCACTACAACAACAAGGCCTTCGCTGAAGCAGTTGACAGCCCACAGTAAGTCATCTAAGTTAATATATTCTTCGATTCTACTGTATTCATTTGAACATGATCTTTGTGTTATCATGATTAGCTATGCTTGTGTGCACCAGCAGCTTAGCTATTCAGACAGGACACAGTCTACCTGAACCGATACATCAACCCTTCTTCAACTTCTGCCGTTGACTGACTGTGTTGTATACAAATTGCATCTGCACTTGCACGCATGTATGTATATGTGGTGTTTACTCCATCTTCTATAGGCGAAAAGCACTGATGCAACTAAGGAAACATTTGAAGAGAAATGATCCTGAGGACTGATTAGTACTCTAATATCAGCAGTAGGTTTACAGAAGTAACGTCATTCAGTTCACAAGACAGGGTCTACAGCACAACATACAGCACACTATATAGTCATAACAGTAGGCACATATTGGCTTGTTGCTGTGCGGTGGCATAGTAACAAGCGCTGCAGCAGCGGTGTCGCATGCAGGCAATCGTATCATTACACAGTGAGCTTGTTGGTGTGCTAGCTAATAGAACAGCACACTAATCCACATATTCGAAACATCATGCGGTTAATACACTGCTGCAATTGCAATGCTTGCTGTCCAACAATGGTTTTATGAATACATTTAGCCAACGGACTAAAAGCCGTTTTTCAGGAGAGAAGCGTTACACAAGTATCACTACTACACTATAGTAGCTCAGTGCCACCAGTCACAAAGAATCTCACCCCCCCAGCCCCTCACCAACGGTAGTACCAACAACTACTGCTGCCTGCCTCATGTCAGCGTACTGGCCATAGTGTACACCAATTGTGTCCTCAGTCATATCCCAGAGGGCTTCAATCATGATGACAGTGGGTACCTTCTCTCTACGCATTGCTTGCACAAAACGCAACTCACGTCTAGAAAGCCCCTTCTGTAGCGCTACAGCTGCTGCTTGATGCGCCTCAACTTGAGCCCCATACGCTGCGCTTTAAGGTCAGCGGCTCCTACAACAACGGTTACGGCCGCTGCGGTTACCTAAATTTAGCTATTTCACAACGCGATCGTTGAAACCTGGCGAAAAACGAAAAAAACTGCTTTGCAAAAATAGTCTTGTCCCCTCGCAGCGCCAGTCCACTGCACTTGCTCTCAGCTTCACACACACCTCCAAGACTCCCCGGCAGCGCCAGCTTGTTCGCAGCAGCAGCTTCAGTTCTACCACTTTGATTAAAACACAAACAGAGCAACATGTCTGGGTGGGATGCTTACGTACAGACTCAGCTGATCGCATCAGGCGCCATCTCACAAGGGGCCATCCTAGGCAAGGCTGACCTGCAATTGTACGCTCAGGAGGGCGGCTTTGAGGTGAGCAGAACAACGCCTATTTATCCTAGCGATCCTTGCCTGCTTCCATTGCACTTGCTCAAGACAGCTTTGAGCTCGTCGCGTGCTCATCGCTGAGTGGTGCAGGGCGCACGAACAGCTCTAGCTGTGAGCTCAGGCCTTTGCTCAACACATGTGTGCTGTACTCAACGTCGCGGGCATCAGCTCGGCCTGCCGAGGGTTCTGCTGCATATCTTGTAAGATATCAGCGACGGCGTCGATGTGTGCAACGCACTGGCTGCTATCGTGTGCCTCAGTGCAGCTTCCGAGGCACATCGCACTTTCTGGCGCTGCCAGTGTGTGCTCTACTGCTGCCACAGCACGGACTTTACTCTTTGCGATCTACTGTGCTGAGCGCCACAGCTGTGCAGTGTGCG
>AXNI01015403.1:0-15708 GCA_000498555.1 Heterococcus sp. DN1 | reverse complement strand
AGTGTGGCAGGAGGGAAGGTTCTGTCAAACATTATGTTCTCAGACTCCTGTTGCAATATGTGTGTGCGCATGCGTGCAGTATTGCAATTGTGGACGTCAGAGCTGTATCACATCCACGTGTCTAACAAGAGTTCAATAGACTAAGTGTGAAACAGACTACTGAACAATGACTGTAGCATACTACATGCGCTAGTACAGCGAAGCGCATTTGTCGTGCTAAGATGCTTCATTAGCACACGGTTGATCGCGCACTGCTAGTACCGACTTAGTGCAGTTCTTCGACACCATAATGCAGACTGCACTGTAATGTCAGTGCAGTGGTCAATGCATAAGTGTGGTACTTACAGCAAAGGTGCACTCCTGCAGGTCAACAGTGCAGGCAGCGCCCATTAGCACAGCCCTTAGTAGTGCACGACCACCTGCTTCTCCTAGCGCATTGCCTCTCAGATCCAGCTGCTGCAGCTGGCAGTTAGTGGCTGTGAAGACACGCTTAGCACTTCCACTAGTAACACTAGCAGTATCAGCAGCATCAGCAGCAGCATTAGCAGCATTAGCAGCAGTAGCGCGCACAGCACGAGCCAGCACCATAGCGCCTCTGCCTTGCACGCAGTTGTGGTGCAGCGCAAGGGTGTGCAGTGAGGTGTTGTGCAGCAGGCCTAGCCCTAGTGACTGTGCTCCACTGTCGCCTACAGAGTTGAAGCCCAGTCTGAGGTGCTGCAGTGAGCAGAATGGCCTGCTCAGCTGTGCCCCTAGTGCTGCTGCTCCTGCTGAGCCTATGCTATTCCTGTAGTGAGTGCACAGCAAACACATCGCGTATCAGATGATAGTTGCAATCTAACGCGATGGCCATTAGTAGGTGAGTACTGACTATGCGTGTGTATGCTGTACAGCTAGTCAGTGCCAGCAGCGCTCTAAAGTAGGCAAAACGTGTCGCTGATAGTAGCACAGCTCTTTACTAAGCAGCTACTCAGCACCTGAGTAGTGCTAAACACTTCACACTTCTAGCCAGTGTACACTACAGCTACAGGCTCAGTTTAGAAGTGAAAGTGACTCACCATGACAAGTCCACGTCAGCCAGAGCACAGCCAAAGGCTTCTAGAGCTCTGCTCAGTGCAGCAGCGCAGGCATTGCCTAGTGTGTTCTCACTCAGGTCAACAGTGTGGAGAGAGGGTGCGCAGGCCAGAGCTTCACACAGCTGTGCAGCAGTGCTGTCTAGCAGCTGTGTCTTGCGTAGCTGCAACTGCTGCAGGGGAGGAGCGTGCTCCAAGAAGTCCTGCAGTGCTGCTATTGCTGCAGCTCCCAGTTTGTTGTAGGACAGGTCAAGCCTCAGCAGTAACACTGGTGTATCTCTGCCCCTGCTGCTACTGCTGCTACTGTTGATCACACTGCTGTTGTTCAGGGACAGCAGTACAGGCGCTGGCAGCAGCCCGCTGCTGCTGTTGATACTGCTGCTGGTTATGCTGGTGCTGTGAGCACTGGCGCTGACGCGGTCAAGCGCTGCACTGTTCACAGTTGCGCTAATGCTAGTGCTGCTGCTGCTGCTGCTGCTACCAGCAGTGCGTACAGCTCGCAGCAGTGGCACTAGAAACTCATCAGTCAGTCTGTTGTCCCGCAGTGACAGGAAGGGCAACTTCGCTGTTTGTAGGGTTGCTACTAGTGACAGTGCTGCTGCATCGCCAAGAGAGAAGTGGTTCAGACCACCGTCAGTGCCATCCCACACCATGTTGCTGCTGCTACTGCTGTTATTGACATTGCTCTGCTGCACAACACAGCAGCATCAAGCAGGGTTTATAGAGCTTACAGCATGAGATCATCACTACTCTAATGTAACACAGCGGTCTTGGCATGTGTTGCCTGCATGCAGTTCATTAAAAAGAGACTGCTTACAAGAGTATGTCATGTAAGAGCTCACCTTAGGTGCAGTAGTCATCTGTGATGGAGTCTTGCTACTACTGCTACCATTAGTGCTGCTGCTGGTGTGTGTAGGCTTGCTGTTAGTTGCAGCGACGTAGCCAACTTGCTGCAGCCGTGCAGCACGAGAGCACTGCTCAAAGAAGGCTGCTTTCTTGTGCACTCTGTCAATACTCCACTCACTAGCAGCAGTAGTGTCTGCCCAGCCCCAGCCACCACCAGCGTCACACTGCATCGCTGCTGCAGCTGCTGCTGCTGCTGCTGCTGCAGCTGTGTCAGCGGTGCTGCTGCTCTGCCGCAGAGGTGCAGCCATTGAGCCTAGCTTCTTGAGCACAGGCAGCTGCTGCTGCTGTCTACTGCTGCTACTGATGCTACGAGCTTTGCGCAGGGACTGCAGCTTGTAGTGCAGCAGTGCCCCTTCGTAGCTGTCGCCTAGTGCAGCAGTCATGCTGTTCCTAGCTTCCAGCTCTAGCAGCTCGTCCTCGCTCAGGCGCTGCACTGCACGTGCTGCCTTGGTCCACTTCACATTGGTCCTCTTGATGAGCTTGGAGTACTGCAGTGCGCTGGCTCGCGCCTTAACACTGACTGCGTCTGTGAAGGCCCTCAGCTGCAGCAGCTTGGCGCTCCTCTGCACTGCAATGGACTGGTCATGCCTCTTCAGAGTCTCATTGTGCGCAGTTTTGCTGCTGCTACCGCTGCCGCTGGCGCTGCCTCGCTGCATGCCCTGGTGCAGCTGCAAGAGCTCAGCGCGCAGGTGCTGCTCGCCTTGCGCTAGCGCTGTGGCAAAGCGCTGCTGCCTGCCGCCGTCGCTGCTGTGGCGCTCTCGCACAGGGCTGCACTGCACTTCCCACTTGAGCTGCACGCCACTGCTGCCGCTCTGCTTACTGTCCTGCACTGTGCTGGTGTCTGAAAGCAGTTCAGAAAGCTGGCCCCCTTCATGTGCAAGGCTCGGGTACATGAATGTAGCGAGTTCGCCGTTGCTAAGTTTAGCTTGCCACTCGTACTGCTCTGTCGCAGACTCTACTGTGTAGCAGCCTAGCTTGTCGTTTAGTGGCAAGCGAGTGCCCTCTGTGAATGCAGCTGTGCTGCCGCAAGAGCTGTATACTCGTGACTGGAGCTTGCTAGGACTCTTGATGCTCGTACGGCTTGTTGCTGTCGTGGCAGAACTGTGGCTACCTACTAGGCTCGGCAACGCCTTTATGCTGAGCTCCAGCTCGTCCTCTGCACTCTCAGACGAGCACTCCCTTATGCTGCGGCTGCAGTCATCAGTACTTGACGTGAGCTGCGGCGAACGAATCATCATATGATCCCCCACTTCACAGCATCTTATATGACACGAACCGTGCACATAAGCACGATATCTCGATCCTGTACGACACACAACGCGCACATAGGCGCAACATAGCAAAAGAAATCAAGAACGGTTACATTTGTGCCGTTACAAGTAACGTTTTTTTTGGGGATTGCCCCCTGTGTGTGACAACAGTAGCTGTATCGACAGTGCTGCTTGTGCCTTAGCATTATGTCGCGCAAAGCATCTACTGTCGAGGAAGACGAAAGCGCTGTTAATAATATACGCGTTGCTGTCAGGTATGCAACAGGCAATGCTTTGCACCGTGTTGCTTAACGAGAGTCGCCACCACTTCGTTCGCTTAGCTGGCGAGACTAGGCTGATATGTGCCTGTTTGTTCGCATCCTTATACAAAACAATCCAATCTAAATTGCGCAGCTTGTTGCTTGAAATTACCGATTAGCTTATTGCTTGGTATCGTACCTCGTCTAACTATTGTAAACTGATTGCTGTGCTTATGTAGATGTCGGCCTTTGAGCAACAAGGAGCTGCAGAACGGAGAGAAGTCTGTGTTTGCACTAGAGAATGACAGCGTATGCTTGACCAACCCAGACAACGGCGAAGTCCATCGTTTTGGCTTTGACTACATATATGGGCCTGACTCTCTACAGACAGATCTATGGAACAGCGTAGTAAGTGCTTGTTGTACGTGGCTAAAGGTTGATGGTGCCCTCGTTTTGTTGAGCATGGTTGTGTACCAGCAGCGCATGTGTAGGGGAACATTAAGCAGAGTGATTGATGGTATCCTGTAGAATTCTAACCTTAAAGATTATGTTTCCTTTGCATTCCAGGGTGCTCATGCTATGACGAAAGCTTTTGCTGGCTACAACACAACTGTTTTCGCCTATGGTCAGACGGTGAGCTGCATGCAATGCTGTTGTCGTCGACATGCGTATATATCTTCTTCCTTCGATGTGTGAGTGCAACTGTATCTGCGTCCGATCACGTCACAAAACTGTACTGCAGCCTAAGTGCGCTGCTGACTGCTGTACATCACTGCAGGGCAGCGGTAAGACGTGGAGCATGCAAGGTTCTGGTGGCAGCAGCAGTAACAACAATAGCAGTAGCAGTGAAACAGCAGCAGCAGAAGTTGATGAGCTAGCTGGTGTCATACCTAGAATGAATGCATCTCTCTTTGCAAGAATCGCCGATGAAAAAGCTGGTAACAGTAATGTGCTGTTCCTGGTCACTTGCAGCTACTTTGAAATCTACAATGAGGTGAGACTAGTAGTAGCGTATGCGTGTATCCTTGCAGTGAGGCGTGCTTGAGTAGTCTGTAGCATGCTACAGGCACAGAGGCTATGCATGCATTGGGGTACCTACTGCTGGAGCTGGCTGCAGCTGGAGCAAACAGTGAATTTGTGATCAGTTGCATAGCAGACAGTAGTAGGCTTGAGCAGCTTACCCTGGCTTGGAGGAAGCTACGTCAGTACAAGGTTGCAACAGGCAGTAGCAGCAGCACACTACTGCTGTGACTCTGGCAATGCAGCTGATCACAGTGGTGGCATCATCATCATCAAGAGTACCACAGCTATTCACGGCTCATTGGCAATTATAGTGACGACACAGTAGCGCTCAACACCATGACGCTGCACTGCTGAGCTCTAGACACTAAGCTCTACGCTGTCAAGCTGCATAGCAGTGCACACACTGATGGCCTTAGCAGTAAGCTGCACGCTTCAGGCTCATGTAGTTTTCACAGCACATGCAGCATAGTGTTACACAGGCTTGAAGCAGTACTGCTACTACCCGCTGACACACAGAGCAAATGCTATCCACTGTGAACTGGTACTGCTGCTAAACAGGTCATCTATGATCTGCTAGATCCTGACAACCGTAAGACAAAAGGAGCGGGGCTTGAAATACGTGAGCACACAGTGCTAGGCATCTATGTTAAAGGCTTGCAAGAGATTGTTGTTGACAGCCCCCGCAAGCTACAGGCCCTCATTGATCAGGTAACATCACACGCACAGCTGTCAGTGATAGAGTCTATGTGCACATGATCAGTCATAGTGTTAGTACTGCTGCCAGGTTGCACCGTGTGATAGGCGTGTAGCATATATGGTGTACATCGCTAGCGCTATAAACATGCATGCAACTGCAGTACAGCGCATAGCGGCATGGTAGTTGCTACCATTCAGTGTGACACATTGTCCAGCAGCAGTGCACAAGCTATAGCAGTCCAGTCATTGTACGAGCACGTCACTGTTGCTGCAGATCGTGATGACTGATTGTATACTGTGTGTGATGTGAGCGTAGGGCATGGCTTCACGAACAGTAGGCAGCACAGCAATGAATGACACCAGCAGCAGGAGTCACAGTGTGCTGACAATCAAGCTGCACCAGAGAGATGCATCAGATGATAGCAGAAGCACCTTTGCTAAAATCAATCTGGTAAGAGTTCACACTGCTACAGCTGTCACTGCTGCACTGTGCTATTGATACGCACCGAATGTTACTTAGCAGTGCAACGGGTAGTACGCATCTCTACTTACAGTTTGTTTTTAGTCTGCATAAGCGTACCGTGCATACGCACTCCGTGTTCGCTCTACGCAGCAGTAGTGCGCTATTGCTGCACTGCTAGCCACCACAATGACAAAGCCCTGCGCTGGTGCCACTTGTCGAATGGAATGATTACTGTTAGATTGGCGCTGATGACGCTACTGCTACAACTGCTGCAACTTGTGTACACACTACTGCTACTGCTGCTGCTACTGCAACAGGTTGATTTGGCAGGCAGTGAGAGGCAGCGCAGTACAGGTGCTACAGGGGCACGTCTGAAAGAGGGCTCAAACATCAATAAGAGCCTGAGTGCGCTGGGCAACGTCATCAATGCACTTGTTGATGTGGCTAAAGGCAAAAAGGTGACACACCATCAACAGCAAGAATTTGAACTTACAGTACAGTAGACATGTTGTTTGAGTGTGTGTCATGTTAGTGGCGTATGATAGTGATGCTGTGACAGCTTTGCTAGTACTTTGGCATGTGTGTTCGCAATCAGCGTGCGTGTTGGTTGTCTGAGGCGATGTGTTTGTTGTGTTTGTGTGTATGTGCAGGTGTTTGTGCCTTACCGAAACTCCAAGCTGACACGTGTGTTGCAGGTATGTTCATCAGTGACAGTACGAATTTGTAATAAACAATACTTACTCAATCCAAGAAGAACGTTGTCAGATGAGTATGCAGCGTCAGCGTGCGAACTGCGCTGCACCGAAGCTTCAATCAAGTCTCCTCAGTGAATATGCAGCTGTGCTCAGAAACTCACATCTCATAACGTCGTATCGAAGTCTGCTTCTTAACACCATTCAGCGCTCACTGTGTGTTTGCAAGTAGCATACTGTACACTTGATGTGCTAGCACACTGACACACTGCACTGCACTACTGCACATGTGTCACCTTACATACAACTGCAATGCATGCAACATCTGCAGGAGAGCTTGGGTGGTAACTCGTTAACAGCTATGATTAGTGCACTGTCACCAGCAGCATGCAACTTTGATGAGACACTGAGTACTCTAAAGTATGCTAGTAGAGCTAAGAGCATCAGACTGAATGCTGTTAAGAATGAGGAGGCCAGCCAGGTATATATGAAGTGCATGCAATTTACACACCATTGCTGCTGTGAGACATGTCACTAACAAGCAGTGTGTGTACCTGCTAGTAGTTTCTGTAGCGCTGGTGCTTAGTACTATCAGTAGTGACAAGAAGTATCATCAGTTACTACCGCAGGACATGGAAGTGGCACCAAACAGCGACTGGGTGTGCTTGTACAGCTACTAGAGCTACCGCTGCTGTTGCACACTACTGCTATTTGTAGACCTCTGGTCATCCTTGCGAGTTCGCATACAAGTATGCACCTCTACTGCCAATGCCTGATGCTGACACTCATAATGATACTAACGCTGATGCTGATACTGTACTGCCATTGAGTAGGTCGGCAAGCTTGAGGATGAAATCAGAGCACTAAAAGAGAAACTACTGCAGCAACAGCAGGCAGCAGCCTCTGACAGTGGTGATGGTAGCAGCGGCAACAACAACAGCAGTGCAAACAACAGCTATGAAGAGAAGTACAAGCAGCAGATTGCTGACATGGAGTCTGCGATGAAGGTAAATATACTAGTAACCATGCTGATTAATCCACTGTACTTAGAGATTGTGTAACATTACATGATACACAGTATATGTAGTGCTCAAGGGCATCTTATAGCAGCTGCAAACATGTGATGTAGCATCAGCAATTGGTACTCAAGCTTATGCACATGAACGTACTACTTTGCGCGACACACTGTAAGTATCAGTATAACGAGTACTGATGTAACTCGCTGCATGCATGGCACATACACACTGCACGTACACATATACACAGGTTACGTGGGAAGAGAAAGCACGTCAATCAGAAGCTGCTGAAAGAGAGAGAGTACAGTTACAGGTGTGTCTACTACGCACGAAGTTCACACTGTACATTGATAAGTGTGCAGTACAGCATATAATAAGTAGCGTGCACGCTGCACACTTTGCGTATACACGGGCACGCTGCATGATCATAGCTGCTAGTGCTGCAGTCAAGCTGGTCCAGCAGCAGTAGCAAGGATGAGCAGTTCAATTATGCCATGATCGTCTCGATGTTACGGTGTGACTATAGCAATAAGCTGGAGCACTGATGCACAGCAGCACGCTAACTGTTGCTTGCTTGTGGCTCATGCTGGTACAACAGAAACGGTTAGAAGAGGAAGCTAAGCGACAAGAGCGTGATAGACGTAAAAGATGGCTAGCACTTGAAGAAAAGGGTGACCTAGAGTTGTCTATTAGAGAGGTACGCGTGTGTATGCACTTTGTATATACATAATGTATATATAAACCATATGTACACTAACTACTTTCACAGTTGCAAATGAGCCACTACTGCTATGCTTGAATGTCAACCAGTTGCAGTACCTATTAGTAATGTGGGTGTAAACTTATGACTCTGCTACTGTGCGATCATGAATGTGAGCGCTTGCACTTGGCTTGCGAAGGAACAGAGCTTCAATCAGTATACATATTGCTATCAGTTGGACACAGAGTTGTGGTCGTTGCTTTTTGGCACATGTTTGTAGTCATTAGTGCTCACAGCTGCCCGGACTATGCGGTGTACTGCTTACGCTGCTTACACTGCTTACACTGCAACAGGTAGCAGATGTAGTACCGCAGCTGCCAGTGCGTGACTGGATCAAACATGTACGCAGATTACTGGCTACAGAGCAGGTCAGTACATGCTTACTCACACATATTGTAAGATGATATGGGCTTACTTCAGTATGTTGAGAAACGATTGTTCACCTGACAGACGGCTCCTGTTAGACAGCTGTGCTGCATCGTCTGATGTGATGCTTGTTATGCTCGATACTGAGGAGTGCTATTGCTTGGTCACTGCTACATCTGACGCTCTCTCGCTGCCTTCATTGTAACACTGTTTGTGAATTGCGAACGTCACTTGACAAACAGCGTGCGCTAGAGGAGGCCACAGTGTTTGCTGTATACAGAGGGGCCCTAGCAGCTGATGCTACTGCTGCATTCACTACTACTAGTAGTAGTACTAACAGCAGTGGTAGCAGCAGCAGTAGTGCTGGTATAGCCTACAGCGCACCTTCACTGCGGCAACTGCAGGTATGCATTCATAGCTTACATGTATGCGCAGTACTCAAACAGGGTGCACATACTATGCTATGTGCACAATCACTGTCACAACACAGACACTGTGTATCATTGCGCTGAAGTAGCACACTACATCATGCTAGACAAAGTGTTGCTAGCCACTTGTTTGCTCGCCTAGCGCTTCTGCTTGCATGCACAGCTTGCGTGCTCACACACACTGTGCTGCTATCACTTGTCACTATCATTGTGCTGCTACTGATACACACTGCAGCTAAGACTAGCAACACTGCAAGAGGCATGTGCACGCTTAGCAGCTACAGAGACAGAGCTGCTGTGTGACTGCTGTGATGGCCTGCTGCAGACTGTTGCACACTTCACTGCACAGTTCACTGCTGGTGTGCTCACTAGCAACAGTGGTGGTAGTGGTAGTGGTGATGCTGCTGGTGGCGCGTCACCTAGAGATGATAGCACACCTCTTGATACTGCCAGGTAACATCACTGCAGCAGCATCATGCATTCTTTGACTGAAACGGTATACTGCACTGTAGACAGCTGTTGTCGCTGCGTGGCATGCTTGTCAACACAGTGTACGAGCATGTGATGCCATTGGCAGAGTGCGAACGAACATGTGTGTGCTTACGTGCAAACTACCACTAACACTACGTCAGATCTCACCGCTAAGTCTGCACTGTTGTGTCATATACGACTGCAAGCTGCTGCAATTAGCAGTGTCACTTGAGCTGCGTATTCTTACACTGCTACTGCTGTCACTTCTGCTACTGCTACCACTGCTATTACTGCTGCTGCTACAGACGATCAGCAGCACAGGAGGAAGGCTGCCGTGCACTATCACTGATACAACGACAAGTGACAGCAAAGAGAGCTGAGCTAAGCGGTAAAGGGCAGTCTTCTAATGGTCTCTCTGATGTGCGCACTGCTGCTGAGAGGCTTGCTGCTGCTGCGCAAGCAGGTAATTACTTGCGATACGCATCGACTGTTCTTATTGTTGCTTGTTTTTTGTTTGTGTGCGTTGATGTTGACACAGCGGTGCCAAAACAGTGTAAAGCCATCGTTTACTGTAGAGGCAGCAGCATAATGCCCTACTACACAGCTCATTAAGGAATTGCGCTGAATCTAGTGATGCTACTATGTACATCACCTGATGACTGACATTGTGCTGTCATTGCTGTGTGTTTGCTCGTCCTTGCAGTGCTTGTATGGAAGCCGCTGGAGAGTAGTAGAGGTGATAATAACAGCAGTAATAGTACTAGTGCTTCAGCATCACTACAAGCAGGCAATGCTGCATACATCAAGACACTGCAACAGGTACTACTACTAGTACATTGCCTTCATGTTATCATCTCTTAGTGATAAGCTATACTGTCATCATACCGCATTGCTATCTGTATCCAATCTAGGGTATTGTGTGAACAGCCGCTGGCGGCACTACAATCAGTAATACATGCACACATAATTTAAGTGGGATTTTCTGATTTTTTTTCATTCAGCACACATTCATCTGAGCTTTGATGACATCGCATAGAGGTACAGTAAAGTAATGTGCCGTCTTGTGGCACGTCACAATGCATGCTGCTATCTCTCTATTCACACAAACTTGTCGTATGATTCATCTGTGTACATGCATGCAACTACTACATATAGGTGGAAGTAGCACAGACAAAGCTGCAAGACGCACTGCGTATTGTTCAAGCTGTTGAACTTACACCTTCAACCGCTACAGTTCCAACTGCATCAACTGTAACTGCAACTGCGCCCGTTACAAACCCGTTTGATCTACGTGGCACTGATGTGGTGCTAACGTCATCAAGTGGCACCCCAAAACTACAGAGCGGCAGCAGCAGCAGTAGCAGTAGCGCAGTGCTTTGGAGCACAACTGCTGACACTGACTCGTGGTTGCAGGTAAGATGTGTGCTGACTGCACTGTGCAGATAACTGCATTGAGTTATACTCATGTAGCTTTTCAGTGTGTGTAGCGAGATGGTGCAACTGGAACTGCTCTACCGCACAGTGTCTCACCATGCTATACCTGATCATATTCTTGTACGTCAATGATCACATGTTAACAGATCGACATGGGCAAGCCATCGTGTATCAGTTCGATCACGCTGCTGCCAATCGCTGCCACTACTAGCAGTAGTAGTGACAGTAAGAGCACTACTGCAGCAGCAGCAGCAGCACCTACTGTAGCCGCCACAACTGCTACCACTGCAGCATCAACAGCACAGCAGCAACTGCCAGCAGCAGTAGCAGCAGCAGTGGCAGCAATCACTGAGAACATTGAAGACACAGAAGCGCTGCTAAGCACAGTGATTGACTGGAGTGAGCTGCTTAAGAGCACACCACCTGCTAAGCTGCTGATTAGGCCACCAGTGCGCTTCCTGTACGACCTCTTTGCTCTCGTTGCAGCTACTACTGGTGAGCCCCAACTTGATACACCACGCTATGTACACTGAGGGTTGCATACAACTTTCAGTGTGTTGGCAAGTCTGCTCTTCCTGGTGTACAAGCTAGGCTTAGAGCGTTGCAGTGCAAGCATCAATGAGCCAGGGGTCTTTGTACCAACATTGCACATGTACGAGCATCCATGCATGTACGAGCACCCATAGTGTCATTTGTAGTACTGCCATAACAGCGCACACACACGCTGTGTATCAACCACAGTAAGCAACATATGCCATGCTCACTTCCGTCAGTACTACGCGTGTAACATGTCACAAACATCATTAACGCAGGCTTCGGTGTAGAGGCTTTGCGAGGCAGAGGCTGGGAGACATTAGAGAGTAAACAAGATAAACTAGCACTAATGGATGCTGTCATCAGTGGTGTCACTACTGCACTACAGCTACCAGCACCTCCTGCTAAGGCCTCAGACATCATTGTAGGGCGCGCTACAGCTGAGACTAACAGACTTCTGCAACTACTTGCAGTTGCTGCTGCTGCTACACGTGATGGCACACTGCCTACTAGCACTACTACTACTGCTGCCACAGCTGCTGGTGTTAGCATTACAACAGCGCAAGTGAGCTCGCCAGGGGCACGAGCGGCCGTTGTTGTGCCACCGCTGAAACTGCAGCAACATAGCAGTAACAGCAGTAGCAGCAGTAGTAGTACGAGTGCTGCAGTACAATATGAAGTGGCAGTGGCAGATAATGCTAGCATGAGCAGTAGCGCATGTAATGCTGTGGTGCTTGTAGGAGCAGGAAAGGGTGGGAGGCACAGTCTGCGGAACAAGCTCCCTGTAGGAAGGTAAGATTCTTTCTGAAGACCTATCCGCGAATGTTCTCCACATATTCCTTATACCCTTTGTGATCGTACAAGTGTTTGCAGCATGTGAGCCACTGCTGCGATTACAGTGCTGACTGTAACAGCTGCATTGTCGTGTATACAGCAAGTGTGTTGACAAAGTCTAACTAGATCTACGTATGTGTGTGTTTGTAAACTAAACACTGCTCTCGCGTGCAGGTTTCTGCGCATACGCTGCACTAGCGGAGCTGCTGCAGCACAGACTGTTGCTGTTAGTTTTGAGACACAGAAGAGTGATGCGCCTCAAACAGCAGCAGCGACAAGCAGTAGCACTGCAGCTGCTACTGCTACTGCTGCTGCTAGTAATGCAGTGGGCAGTGCTCATGCTGCAGTGGCAGGGCTACTGAGTGCTATGACAGTTAGTGTACAGGCACTGCAAGTGCAAGCTGTTGAACTTGCAGCTCTGCAAACAGCCAGTGAGAGGCGCTCTAGTATGGTCATAGCTAGTCAGGTACAGTAATGTACTACTTGTAACGCTTATCATAAGTGTCCATTGGTACTGTTGTGCATCCATGCAGGTATAGACCTTGATATGATTGTAGTGTGAGCATACAGCTGCTTTGCTGGTTTAAACGCTGGTGATGGAGCGCTTGTTGAATCTTGCCAGTATTACAAACGTAAGCTTCGTTACTGCCATTGCAGTCACAGCTGACATCACATCTTGTTGCGTTGTGTTCACTGATCTGTGATGTACAACTCTTACATGCACTGCACTGCACTAACAGGTAGTAGGGCTAGAAAAGAGACTGAAAGATGCTGAGTCTGCAAGAGACAGGCTAGAGCGTGAAAAAACAGTGCTTATTGATAGGGCTACACGTGCTGAAGAGGAAGCTCTGGATGCACAGGTACACTACTTACTGTGCATATTGCTCTTATACGTGTATGCAGTAACATGTGTTGATGTATGTTGTTGAGCAGCTGTTGTGCCGCCAAGCACGATGAGTTGCTGTCACTCTGTAGCACTGTAACTGCTGAGAGAACTACCAGCAGTAGTGATTACAGAATGGATCATATAGTATACGCTGTCGACAGTGCCATAGCTGTGGCTAAGTTTGCTGGCTGCAGTGTTGCGCGGTGCATAGTGAGCTATGGTGTGTGCAAGAATACTCCAGTAGCGTTTGTGTGTCAATGCTGGCACTTGCGCGCTCTGACAGCGCGGTCTTACTGTGCACTGTATTACGTTTGATACTCACCTACTAGAATGAGCTGTTGAGACTGCATGCTGAGGTTGGGCGTGAGCGCGTAGAGCGTGCTAACTTGTGTGAGCACTTAGCAGCAATAGAAGCAGCAGCTGAAGACAGTAAAGAGCAGTTAGCAACACTTACAGCAGCTAGTGCGCTGGCTGATGCAGAAAGGGATGACTTGCTACAGCAAGTTGCAGTCGTCACTGAGGTATGCTCATATTGCAACAGTTTTCATGTACACAGCAATGTTGCATCTTCAGTGTGTGTAGTTGCGATTGTTACGCTACATACAGTTCATACATATAGCTATGATGCAGTCACATGAGCAGTGTTCGGCTTGATTGCAGGGATGCACGACGATCGTGCCTGCAAGCTTGTACACGCTTGTGTGCTACCACTACTAGTTGCAGTGTCACTGTAGCACATACGCTTCTGCACTCACTTAGCTTCAGTGACTAACCAAGTCTCATGAACGTGTCATTTGAATGTGCCTCATGAATGTGTCATGTAAATGTGCTGCAGGAGCGGGACGTTGCTCGCTCACATGAGGAGGAGCTGTACTCACAAGTATCAGACAAAACTGCTGACTTGGAAGCACTGCAAGAGAGCTATGTACTACTGACTGATAGATGGAATCTGTTGCAAGATGAGTCTGCAGAGACACAAGACCAGTTGGAGAGGTACCAAGCACTGCTCAAAGCTAGCATTGCTGCTGCTGACGCTGCTGCTGCTGCTGCTGCTACTGGCAGTAACAGTACAACCAATAGCAGTGCTAGTCACAGCAGTGGTGAGCCAGAGGCTGTGCCTGCAGTGAAGCGCAGCAGTAAGATTCACAGCAGTGACAGCAGTAGTGAGCATGCTGTGAAGAGAGGCTCTACTGATACAGCTAGCACTGTGCTGAGGTCAGAGAGTAGCATTGCACAGCGCGCGCCACCGCCTAAGCCACAGCAACACCAACAGCAGCAGCAGCAGCAGCAGCAGGCACCGCAGAAGCCGGCAACAGTGCCAGCAGCAGCAGTACCACCAGCAGCCGCAGCCGCAGACAATGACTACAACGACGACGCTTTTGATGAAGATGACTTTGAAGAGGATGAAGACCCGGCAAATGGCGCGTCACAAACTACTACTGCTAAAGTAACTACTGCGGTAAAGCAGCCAGCGTCAGACGGTCGAAAGGAGTACACTGGCGCTGCTAGTAGTAGCTACACTGCAGCTGCTGCTGATGACTATGCAGACAATGACACAGACGATGACTATGTGAGAGTAGCAGCAGTGGCACCAGACAGCGGTGCTAGTGAAGTGTACAGGCCTCCTAGTAGTAGGAGCGGTACCAGAGAAGGCTCCGCGGGAAGACCGAAATCAGCTGCACGAAGAGGACGCAACTCTAGTTTGAATGGCGTCTAGTGCGATGCATATGCATAGCAATTGTGGTGTGTTGCTGCTGTCACTGGTACCTGCAGCATCAATGATAGTCGTTAAACCAGAGTGTGCAAAGTGTATCATATACAGTGGCAATTCATCACACATCGAACATGTCAACAACATGTGTCAACACAATGTAAAGGGAAACTTTTGATTGGCGCTAATCGCTGATGAACTGATTACCGCCAACATGCTGCGGTTTGTGTTGCGTGTTTGCCAAGCGCTGGTCAACGGTCAATACAGCAAGTAACGCACACAGCAGACCAACACAACAGCTTGAGCACACATGTGTGCGCATGCCAAGTACATATCTGTTTGTCAATTTTGTGTGTGGCATCATGATGCTCTATCGCTCTAAAACTGTGTGACTGGCCGCACTCTGTTTGAGAGGGGCACATGTCAATGTAAAAAGAAAACACACACTCTCACTCTTTGTTTGCTGTGCGTACACTCTGCTATGTACAATGGGTTGTTCTGTGTTGTGTTGTATCACTCGGTCTGTCTGCCTCTCTGTGTATAGAACTGTTGTGTAGTAGGCACTGCAGTAATTATCGTAGCACTAGCAGCAGCAGTACCAGTTTGTGTGACTGGAGCCTGCGCAAGCGGAAAAGAAAAACTGTACTACAGCTGTTGCAGAGCGCTACCACTGCTTGCTCTGAAACGCTAGTAATCGTAGTAGTAGTGAGTGCGAGATGATTGTGGTAGTGGTGAGAATTGCTGTCAGGAAAGAGCTGTAGCTGCGCTGTGATCTAAATGCTGTCGCGATCCTCAGCTGCAGGCCACAAGTGCAGTGGCAGCTGCTCACTGCTGTAGCCAGCGCTACTGCTGCTGCTGCTGCTGCTGCTGCTGCTGCTGCTGCTGTTGCTACTACTGTTGCTACTGCT
>AXNI01015377.1:0-12670 GCA_000498555.1 Heterococcus sp. DN1 | reverse complement strand
TGATGCAGTGCTGTGCAGTTCAACATGCTCTGCAGTGCAACAAACGTCACTGTCATGCTACATGCTGCTTGTTCAATGTGACATGTACTCGGTCAACATGTAGTGGCATGTTGCCTGTGACCTCAGTTGACTCAGCTAAATAGTGCTTGATGTGGCATTGCATACACACCGTGCTGCTGGCACGGTGTGTGGTCAGTGCACTGCAGCACTGTGCAGCTGTGCCGTATCTACACAGGACTCCGGCTTTCTGTGCATTGGACTGCGAGAGCATACTGATCGGCACAACAGTGTGACGTGCATTGAAAGCACTGATCGAGCTATGTACACTCAGTAATTACCTAAACAGCGTTCAATGTGGCACTACACACCGTGTTCCGTTACTGGTGCATGTTGCCTCACATTAGTCTAGCTGTCTGCGTGACCCGTCATTCTCTATAGCATTAGCAGTACCGTCGATGCCTGAGCAGCAGTTGAACTGATGGAAGCTGTGTTAGTGTGTGCAATGTGTCATCTGAACAGTGCTTGATGTGACACTACACACCAAGTTTCGTTAATGGTGCGCGGTGCTTCACATCAACGGTGCTGTTGATGTGACGCGCAATTGTCAGTAGGATCAGCAGTCTGTTCCGTCTGAGCATCGCCTGCACTCTGATGGAACCTGCATTTGTGCTAAGGTGAGTGAGATCATCTTGAAAGATGTTGCAGGCAAGTGGCAGTGAGTACTTGATACCTAGGGCATGCACTTGCTTTACAGCTAGTGCGTGCTAAAGGTAGATCGGTTCCCACAGTAGCGCGCGGGCAGTGCTGCACTAGTGGCCGTTTTAGTTGTGTATATCAGTGTTGACGCATACACAGCGCTGCTCACACATGTCTGTGCGAATCAAGTTGTATTGTGTGTAACACAGTGACACAGTGTAGTAGTATGTAGACAATAGCAGTAGAGTCAGTATCATCATCAGTATCAAGATGTGAACCTTGAACACTCAAGCGAGTGTACATACTGGATACGATGGTGTTGCCGATAATACTACGCTGCTTACTAACTCTGCAATGCGTACGAAAGTTAATGATACTACAATGGCATCACAATTAGCAAGACTACTTGCATCACAGTCGGTACACATAATCTCTAAATTGTCTGCAACAGTTCAGAAGCTGTTGCTTCATTAGCAGCCTTGGTCCTTTCGCAAGTGCGCGTGCAGTCACTGACGCTTACATGCCAGTGACACCACAGTCGCAGCAGTGACTGAAGCTTGTGCAGAGCTAGCTGCCTTAAAGGCAGCGCGAAGTCTCGCTCTGACACATTGCACTGCGCTCAGCAGCAGTGCTTTATAAACAGACGAGTTGATGGGCTGTACAAAGGCGCTTTGCTGTGCACGTAGCTTGAGTTTTGATGCAGCTCAAGGGCTTGCTGATGCTGTACAAAGGGTTTTGTGCATGCTGTACAAGCTACATTGCGGGCAGGTTGAGTACCTTCTCCTTCTGTACGGCTACTTGAGGTAGTCGTATGCTGTATCAAACACTAGCACTTTTGTGGTACAGTGCGATGTGGCATGCTATCTGACTGCAGTTAGCTGAACTACAAGGAGCACTACTAAGCTGCTTGTTTGCTGTTAAGTAGCACCATAACCGCGCACTAATCCTGAGATTACGTCTAGCACATAAATGCTTTAACTTCTGACAGCATGTTGTTGAGCAGCATGTGAGTGAGCTGTATTGAAGTATGTGCACTACACCTTGCACTAGTGCTGTCTTTATATGCAGTGCTAGATCAAGGTGACTCTGTAGCATACATTCAACACGCCTCTCAGCTCATGTATACCCACCTTGCTTGGAGCTGCATGCATGCAGTAGTATCAAGCTCGGTACTTTCGTAGCCAATGTCAAGCATGTAGCACACTCATTGTGACCATTGCGATTGACAGTTGCAAGTGCAAGTGCCGATGTGTGCTACGGTAGTAGTAATGTGTGGTGCTCGCTGAAGTCTCTGCATATTGCCTTACTGTGTGGTGCTTGCTTCACAGCTAGTACACAGATGATAAGGTACACATGTGGAGTATTATCGAGCATAGCAGTCCTTACAAAAGCCAAAGCTCGATTCAGAAAGCATTAACTCCAATGACGTGTTACAATCATGCCAGCAATCAAGCAATACTATGCAGCCACTGCTGTAATGGCTGTTGCTGTGAACAGCTTGTGTATAGTGTATGCGTCGCAGAGTGTACATTGCCGTTGTGTGTTTAAAGTAGTCCAGCTACTATCTGTGTGCAGGGCGTTCAACAGCTGGACAAAGTTTTTGTGCACAGCAGTATGAACGCTCCGTGTGCTGTGCTTAGCTGCATGCTTTTGAGCTTCAACAGCTTGTAGTTGCTCCAGATTCAACCGCGGCTTGACATGCGGTATCATGATAGCATGCGGCTGTCCAGAAGCGCTGCAGCGTTCAACTGCGAATGCCACAGATGGCGTGTCAAAACGTGCAGGCAGCTATCTTACTGCTAAGCATTGGCCACGTTCAGCTGGTGCTTGGCGGAAGTACATGTTCCTAGCACATTGGCACTCTTACAGTGTCGCTTCCCAGTTGAACCTTTCGCGAACCGCTTCACCTATTATCCGTGTAGTCTATGCAAGGCGCGCACTACACTCACTATTACTATCACAGTGAGCGTTTCGATATTACACTATAGATGCTATCAGACGGCACTGTTAGTGGTATGATGCTCGTTGATGCCTGCACGCACTCCCTTCCTGACATGCACTTGCTATCAAGATAGTGCTTAGTTACGGTGGGCCTGTATGGACTCTTCGAGCATAGCACTACTTATGACAATGTGGAAACTTGTAGTGTACATCTGCCACGTGTGATAACTACAGTACACGCAGTGCACACCAAACAGCGCTGTTATCACAGCATCATACCTCTGTGGTAGAAGCGGTTTGATTTCATGTGCAGTAGCTGTTGTGCGGTATCACTTCATGCAACTTCGCTCTGAAACGTTGAAGCCCACCAGCGCACGGAGTGGCCGCAGTAGTGCCCAGCTTATGTGTTTGCCAGTGTGCCACATTGATGTTGGAAAACTCCAAGAGTTTAGCGACGCAGATCGAACGCTTGGCGTCCAACAGCTGTGCACGATCTGGTACACAGCACTTGCTTGATGCGGTTGCTGCACACAAGATGCATGCCCTCCTGTCTGGACGCCTGCTACTATGTGCTTAGCTGAGGTCGTACCAGCTTTAGAATGTACGCAAGAGCTACAAATTTGACCCCAAAGCTCTTCGCTGCATAACGATTGTTGCAGTGTTCGACTGTGAAATGGTCACAAACGTTCAGCACATGCCTTAACAGCCTGTGCTTGGTGAACAGACCTCGCTGAACGTGTTGTGGGAACTTCTTATGAGCGTTACTGCATACTTAACACTTGTACGATAGTGTGCGCACTGTGTGCGGCACATCACTATAGATCTAGACTACCGCAATGCAAGTTACAGGCATCTGTACACTAGTATTGGTCAATGCACTCAGCGTTCTGCACAACCTGTACAACGCCATCATACATGTTACTAGCTCAACTGCAGCAACTTCGTGAAGATGCGTGCGCAGTTGTGATGACGCTGCCTGCGCAGTGCGGCTACTCAACTAGTGGAAGTGCTTTTAGAAGACACTTTTAACTGGCGATTACTGGTACTGTGTAGCTGCTACCTCTTGCTAGTGTGCGTGTTCATTGCAGAATGCTTGCTTGACAGCAGCGCCAAGCACACGTGCTAGCACATATAAAGTGCAGGATCAGAAAGCTGCCACCGCTTGTGATGCGCCAGTGCCGCGATGCCGAAACAAGCCACTTGTCGTACGTGTGCGTCGTCGTTGCAGAATGCGTGGTTGACGACAGCGTCAAGCACGCGCGCACAGCCATTTGTACACACAGTTATAGCTACACACAGTGACAGTGCTATAGCTACTACCGCTGTCAGTATGGTGGAGAGCTGCTTGTTGCTATGCATGGCAGTGTTACTACAGTGTGCTCACATAGGGCATGCAGTTACTCAGCTGTTGTGGTGCTTGCAGCTTGATGCTGAGGCTTCACTGCAGTTGTGTAAAACTGCTTCCTCATAATGTGTGTACAGTGTGTAGTATGTGGTTAGTGGGAGTACACGCAGCACTCGCTGTTACAGTTTTGTTGGTGTGTCAGCCAGTCTTAGAGCTGTTGAAGTGCATTAGAGCATGCAGCATCGATACCTCTATGTTAAGCACCAGCACTGGCGTTAGTGCTTGTCCAAGGTATCAGGTTCGTATCGCCTGATGCTTCACACACTCAGTACTTGGCTACTACACAACGTGTGCTCTGATTACTGCGTCTGTAGGAGGTCGAACGTGTTGCAGAAGCTGTTTCTCATGATGGTGCAGAGGTGCACTGCTACAGCTGCTGCCTGCTAATGCCCTTGTCACTAAGCGCTTGTATGGCAGTTGGTCATCAAGCAGCAGTTGACATGGGCTGCTAGCACTGCAGCTGTGCCTTACTTATCGTCTACACCATCTGTTAGCTGCTATTGTACACATCGCAGTCTGCACTACACGTGGTTGTTGTTGCTATGCAGTGTGGCAGTGACGCGTGTGCAGAGATGGCGCCAACTCATGCCTACTACTCATTATAGCACTTTTTGTTTGTAGTAGTAGCATGCTAAGGTAGAGCTAACCTGTACTACGCAGGCTACGCAGACTTGTGCTATCGTCAGTTTGTGGCGTGCTTGCAAGGTGGTCGTGTAGAGCGATCGCTTATCGGTTGCCAACGTAATTAGTGGGACGCATCAGGGCATGCAGCATCATACCTCCTTATCAAGCACTAGTACTGAGCTAGTGTTTGACAGAAGTTGCCAAACCGTATAGCCTTGATGCTCTTACGAGCTGCGTCCAGCTGATACGCTACCATCTTGCAGAGCTCGATGTGCTTGTAAAAGCATGCAGTACATTGCTTATATCGGTAGGCTGCGGTTGATCACGCAGTTCATAGTACACGCACTTACACGTGGCATGAGCACACTGTGCTGTAGCTCTTCTGTGGTTGCTCTCTCACTCACTGCCTTGTATGCTCGCAAGCAACAAGCAGTGATTGACAGAAGTTGTCACCACTGTAGCTACACTGCATGGTTTACCTGCACCAGCTACAATGTACTTAGTATAGCGCTCTATAGATGCGGCCATGCTGTTACTCTGTGGTGTACTGCTCACTGCCTCTATTGTGGTATTGTGCAAAGATAAAGCACAGGAGGAAGTTTTCTGTACACTGATGAACGACACACTGCAGGCCGCAGCGTGATACATGATTGCGCACAATGTATGTCGATACATGTGCTGCAGTGCCCTCATACTGCCCGTGCATCAGCTGCTTGGCTTATATGAGAGCTCTACCATATAGTGACGTAGTGTTTGATGTGCATACGACCGCGAAGACGAGCAATGTAGTGTAGTAGCAGTAGCACCATCTCATTTAGACATGTAAGTAAGAGCACTTGCACATAGTACAAATGTGCTCTGTAGTAGCTGCTTGCTGTTAGCGCGTGTCAGTCATACTTTGTGTGCTCGTTAGCCACAAAGCAGTAGCTGATACCCACGCTGCTAGCGTTGCAGCTACTCTTTATAGAGCGTTGTTCTGTCTGCAATGTGCCAGTGTGCACCTCATAACGAGCTCATATTACGCTACTACTACGCTGTGCGGCTGCTCTTACTGCGGAAAAGATATGCTCTTGGCCACTGCCACAACATAGCATAGTCTGTTTAGGCTTGTTATGTAAAGGTACGGCCTGCTGTATGCCTTCTAGACGCCACACTCTGCACACCGTACTATCATGCTTGCAAGCACATACATTGGAGTGTGATACCAAATCACACCAACTGTTAGCAGAATGCCCAAGAGAGTTTTGGACATCTGCTGCCCGAGGGTGTTTAGCTACGCATGTGGTGGTACGCGAGTTCTTGTCTGAGCTGTGCACGTAGTGCTGCAAAGTACAAACAAGGTTTGAAGCAGCAGTGCATAGATGACTCAACTTGTGTCAAGTGCTGCTATCACTGTTTTTATGTAAGAAGCTTGCAAACCTGGCACACGCAGATTCATGTGTGTGCATGCGGCTGTGCGACCGCCTAAGCAGCGAGCGAGAGTCTGGTTGACAGCAGCACTTAAGCAAGCATGAATGCTTACTTAAAGACCTGTAGTTACAAGAGAAGTGTGGAGTATCAGCTTGCTAGATAGGTGCTGAGGTGCATCAGGGCAGGCATATGCTCGAATTCGTCGTCAAGCGAAGCACAGCGTTGTCGCTTAACGAAGACTCGGGTTTCACTATGTCCTGATGCGTAGCATACTCTACGTGTAGCTGTTACAATGCCACTTCTGTTCTACTATTGCACGTAACAGCACAATGGTAGTACATGAAACATGTAGTGCGAGGCACGTGTACATGTTGTAGATAGGCTGTATTGTAGCTGCAACAACATCATCATCATCATTCACTGCTCTGTGCGCTCGCTAGCCACAAAGTGTGATTGATAGAGGTCGTTAGTTTTGCAGCTACTATGCAGTCCTTACTGTGTTGCGCTTCACAGCTTCCTGCAAACAGAGCTTCGCAAGCCTAGCACGCTAACTGCCACATACAGTGTCCCGCACGTCATGTACAGAATGCTCGCGCTATGCGTACCACCTCAACACGGCACTGTTTTTATAGAGTAGTGCCGCGCCCAGGTACGCCGCCAGTGGGAGTATTCTGTACACTGGTGAACGGCCCACTAGTGATTATAGCGTGTGTCAGTAGTTGCACCATAATGAACACACTTGAAGACTGCTTCAGCGAATCTGATGAGTGTAAGCTTTGAGCAAGCGAAAAGCGCGCGCGGTTAGTCTCAAGGCGTTGAGTCATCGGCTGTGTAAGCTGTCTCGAACGTATTACCATATGCACAGCGCACATGCTAGTGCTGTGCACGGTGTGCCACCTTCAGGAGACAGCTCTATCAGGCTGTGAGATTGACTGCCTGGGACTATAAAACTGCCGACAGTGCAACGTTAGCGTTATGTGGCGCTTGTAGCGTGCTGGCACATTGTGAGAGTGCGCCAGCTTGTCGCATAGCATGTGAGATGCATCAGGGCATACAGTGCAGTACCTTGCTGTCAAGCACTAGCACACTAGTGGTGCTTGTCGAAAGATGCCACCACTCTGCTCATCTGATGCTGTTCGCACTTCACGTCACGCTGAAAGATGAACAGCATCCCTTGTTCTGCTGCGCATGATATCATGCCAAGCTGAGCAGTGGCCGATGAAGTCTACTGTCTACAGAGTTACTGCACATAATGCGATTGTGGCATCTGCAACACGACGGTATGCACTCCACAGCCTGCTTCACATGGCACCTTACTGTAGTCATGCTACAGCTACGTAGTGCGATTTTGGTAGTGAACAGGAAACTCCTGCTCATGCCTACCAACCTTGGCATAGCACTACGTCACCAGTAGTACTGTGCAAAAGTGCGGCAAGCAGTCAAATGCTGGCAAACTGATAATATAACGCTCGAGAGTATTCTGGTCTTCTACTGCTAATGTAGCAGCTACACAGGTGCCACCTAGATGTCACTATACGCACAGTATGCCTTGTTGCGCTGTGCTTGGCGTGCCATTTTGGTTGTTACTGTGATAAGCCATGGCACTAGCACGTGAAGCCAAAGCTGCAAGGTGATAGTAAACTTAGCGCAAGCAGCTCTAGTGTGCCAATCATGCGCTGAAGTTGTTATCGACACAGATCGTCAAGTCAGCGTACGAGCACTTGCGTTTGTGATAACTGTCATTGGCTAGTGTGCACTATACGGTCTGCTTTACAAAGCACTTTCTGTTATGCTCATAACCTGAGCACAGCGCTGCCTGTGCAGTATTGCTGGTCACAGGTTCAGCTTCATGAAGTGTTCTATACACTCTTGAAACGACGCATTGCAAGTCATATCGTAAGGCTTCGGCATAGAACACTTTCTAAGCGTGAAATCGCAACAGAACGCTTGGCAGTGTTGTGGTGTCATGCTGCGGGTGCATCAGCTGCATAGGTTTCCAACAAGGTATCACTACATGCACAGTGTAAACTATTACGCTTGGCGTGCTACTTTGGTGCAGGCCTTTTCAAGCTGTGACACTAACAGCACGTGTTTCGGGTACAGCATACGTGACACTACAGCATATGTGTACAGTCGTGCTGCTGCTTGCTATTGCAATGCACATGCACACGACGAGTGCATACTGCAAAGACCTGTGCTGTGCTCAACTGCAACCATTTTGAGTATGTCAAGCCAGTGTGCCATGACTTGGTAGTACTGCCGCAGTGCTATCAAGTAAGCATACGTACAGTACAGCTAGTTAGAGCTATCAGCTTGTCAGCTGTGTCTAGTGTCAGAACACATTAGCACATGCACTGGTGCGTTTCGTAAAGCGGCGGCATTGCTGCTATCGCTTGACTAAGGGGCTTTCGTGTCTGTGGCAGATGTGTCTTAGTGCAATCAAGCAGCTACAACACTGTGACTCTTGCTCATTTGTGCACAACTTGTTGCATTGTGGTGCACGCAGCTGTCGTAGCTATTATACGGCAGTCCATTTGTCTTTCATTGCCTGTATGCTGATCAGGCGTCATTAGCTGTGGTTGACAGAGGTTGTTAGCATCGCAGCTAGCACAAAGATTGTGTCCGTACTGATGTTGTGAGCTAGCGTGGTAGCCTGTATGACAGAGCACTTCACAATGACAGCCGCATTGTACTATGTAGTGTGTGCTGATGATAGTGTATAGAAGGCTCCTACTCAAGCTCTTTACCTCACTATAGCACTACCGTTCTACATGGTGCTGTGGTAAGGTGAGTAGAGGTGTTGGCCTTTCTATACACTAACAAATGACACACTGTAAGTGGGAGCGTGATGCTTGAAAGCACACAGTGCTTTAGATGTTATGCTTCACATCAAGTACTAATATAACGCTTAAGAGTGGATTGAGCACCTACTGCTGGTGCATCAGCTACACACGGTCCCTTGAAGTAGAGCCACATACGCAGTTCTTAAGGCTGTGCTTGGCGTCGTGCTTCCTTGGTGAAGTCTGTGTCAAGCTGTTACACTACAGCACAAGTAGCACATATTCAAGATGGCAAGCAGCTCTTGTTCTGCTCGCTACTGCTCTACACATGCATTCGATGGCAGTACACTGTTGAGCACGCACTGAAACCTTGTGCTAGATAGCTACTGTGATAATAATGATTTTGTTCATCTATTTAGCGCGCGCAGTGACACTGCAGTGCTACCAGTAAGCACTCGTAAAGCTACAAGTAGTTCGAGCTATCAGCTTTTCAGCTTTGTCGGATGTGAGGACACATCAGCACAAGCACTGGCGTCTTTTGTAAAGCAGTGGCATCACAGTTATTGCTTAACAAAGGTGCTCCATGTTGGAGCAGATGTGCCTTAGTGCAATCATGGAGCTAAAACATTGTAGCTCTTTCGTCACATGCACAGCTGATGAAGTACAATGTGCTCCGCAAGCTGTTGTAGCTGTAAGGCTATGCAGCCGGTGCTTCGTATCAGCTTTCTTGTTGCAGATGTGAAGCATTGAGGCAGTGAGTGTTGACATCTTACTGATGAGCACTGGCATTATCGTTAGTGCTTGCTAAAGATGCCTCACAAGTCAGACTGCCGTGATGCTTCTCATATGCAGCAGTCAGCTGACACACAGCCTCTACTTGATGCGGTTTCGTTGAAGCACTTAAACAGTAGCTTGCACTTATACATGCCAGCAGTTGCTGGTCATGTGTGCAACACATGTAGTGTCGCATCATGGTTTTGACATGCGCTGTTGTAACTGCCGTAACGCAAACACTGTCATTCATTGCCTGTACGCTGGTTAGGCGTCAAGCAGTGATTGACAGAGGTTGTCAGCGTTGCAGCTATCGCAGTAAAATGTCTGTACCGAATCTCTACGCTATTGCTTCTCTTGTATTCTGCTTAACACAGCAATTTACATAGGTAGCCACATTGCTACTATGCAGTGTTTGCTGCTCATAGTGTACAGAAGGCTCGTACTTATGCTGTCTTTCTCAACATAGCACTGCTATTCTGCATAATGCTTTGGTAAGGTACTCTGGTGATAAGAGCCTTCTGCACACTGGCGAACTACATACTGCAAGCGGTGGCGTGATGCATCGGAGCATACATTATCATGTAAAGTACAATCTATCTCAAGCGTTCACAGAAGGCTCAGGCGTGTTTCGGTCTCATGCTGCTGGTGTACCAGCTACACGAGTGGCCCCCAAGGTAGTACCACAGGCGCAGTGTATATGGCTGTGCTTGGCGTGCTACTCTGGTGAAAACTGTGTCAAGCTGTGACACTAACAACACATGTAACACACAGTTAAAATGGTGAGCAGCTCTTGTTCTCCTGCTTGCTACTGCGAAGCACATGCCCTCGATAGTAGTACACTGTGCAGCGCATACTGCAAAGACGTTGTGCTATGTATCTACGACCATCTTGAGTATGTCAAGCTAGTGTAGCGTGATTTGGTAGTTCTACTGCAGTGCTATCATGTAAACACATGTGCAGCTAGCCTGAGCTATCAGCTTATCAGCTGCATGCGACGGTAGGACACATCAGCACATGCACAGGCACCTTGTGTGAAGCAGCGGCATCACTACCATTGCTTAACAAAGATGTTTCCTTGCATTGTGCCAGACGTGCCTTAGCGTGTAAAAGCAGCTAAAACACTTTGGCTTCTTCTCATACGTGCACAACTTGTTGCACTGTGATGCGTGCAGCATGTGGTAAATGTATGCAAGCTGGCGCGGCGCTTGTTATACGGTTCAACTACTATGCAGCTAGTACTTTGTATCAGCTTTTTTTGTGGCGTTGTGGAGCATCAAGGCTTTCAGTGTTGACATCTTACTGCGAAGCACAGATATTGGCGTTAGTGCTTGTCAAAGGTTAGTCGCAAGACTGCCGTGATGCTTCTCATGCGCTGCAGTCAGCTGACACGCAGTCACTACATGTATTCGGTTAGACAGCTAAACAGTATTTTGTACATGTACATGCCAGCAGTAGCTGGTCATATATGCGCATCACATGCAGTGTCACATCGTGGTACAGACGTGCGCTGTTGTAGCTGCGACGTAGTTGAACTTTGTCATCAACTGCTTGTTTGCCACTTAGGCGTTGCGCAGTAATGACATAGGTTGTAAGCACATGAGCTGCAATACACATTCTGCTGGTACTAATACTTTATGCTTAAATGCTTTTAAGCTCTTGTACCTAACATAGCACTCCACAAAGATAGCCACGTTGCTCCTATGCAGTGTTTGCTGATGATAGCGTATAGAAGGCTACTACTCATGCTGTCTACCTTAAGACGGCACTACCATGCTGCATGGTGCTGTGGCAAGGTAAGGAGCAAAGGTGTTGGCCTTACTGTACGCTAACAAACGACACACTGCAAGTACTAGGTTGATGCATGTTGATGTGGTTACACTACGCTGACAAGTGCCATGAAACTGTGTCCAGATGATAGTATTGGATTGTGCACGTGCTCAGCGCGACTTAGCACTTCTGTAACAATGGTATCATCCGTGCAGTGCAACATCAAACAGCTAGCTTTAGGCTAACAGTGTTGACGTTATCTGAGATTGTTTGACGCATCTGAGCAGGCGGTTGCTCCTTTCAGCAAGCATTGGCAGCACAGTTAGTGTTTACTTTAGATGCACCTGCATACTTCAGATGCGTCTTATCATACACAGGCAGCTGTAACACTGCTGAAGTCTCGTACAACAGCAGTAACAAACTGCAAGCGCGTGCGGTTGTTGCATGCAAGCATGTGTAGCTCTTGTCTTTAAGGCTGCTCGCGTTTGTGAGGCTATAAAGCTCGTGCTCTCTGTTAGCTTTGTCAGTAGGTTGATGCATCAGGGCTGGTAGTGTTGAAGCCTACCAGCACGCAGTAGCACTAGTATTAGTGCGTGTCAAAGGTTCCTTTTGTCCCGCATCCTGATGCTTCTCACTTGCTGCAATCAGCTATCACACAGCTGATCACACCTATTGCTGCTCTCTAGCTGATACTGTCACTGACTGCTCTGTAGCTAGTATAGCAGCCTAGCATAGTGCTCTGCAGGTAGTCTTGCTGCGGCTATCAGTGTGCATGCGCGATTGAGTGTACAAGGCTACTGTCCATGCCAAGTATTTCAACACAGCATCATGGTAAGACAGTGATACTTGGCCGTCTATGTATGACGAAGTACTACACTGCAGGTCGTGCGTACTGCTTGCAGGAAGCCAATGAACACGTCGCACTAGCACGCATTGTTTCCACATAACAGTGTATACTAAGCGCGCAATACACCTCACTAAGTGGTACAACGGTGCTTGACAGCATATGCGTTGGCTACATGCTGTAGGCGCATCAGCTACACAGGAGCCACAGAGTATCATGACATGTAAAGCACGCATTTGTTGGCTGTGTATGTTATCCTACTTGTAGGTTGCTGCACTTGTCAAGCTGTGCCACTCGCTGCATTTAGATGGCGTAGTTAGCGTACAACTGCATTTGTAGCTAGGATCAACACCGCTACTTCGGGCTAGTTGTGTGCCAGGTACATGAATGTGCAGCCTCATCAGAGCGTTCTGTGAGAAACCTTGCTGT
>AXNI01015258.1:0-10009 GCA_000498555.1 Heterococcus sp. DN1 | reverse complement strand
GCGCAGCTGGCGCGGCAGGTACGAGTCTCTACACGCAGCGCAGCAGCAGTTGGAGCACTGGCTAGTGAGCTGGTGAACAGCGACCTGGGGCCCTTTCTGGCGCCTTTGGAAGCAGCAGCTGCTGCAGCAGATGAAGCAGCAGCAGCAGTGGCAGCTGTAGCAGTAGTAAGCAGTAAGAAGGCAGCCAGAGCTGCTGCTGCAGCAGCAGCAGAGGCTGCACAAAGCGCTGCTGCTGAGCAGCTTGCTGCGAGCAGGCCTGCTCTTGAGCTGTACAGCTGGCTACTAGACCTGGTGAGAGCAGAGCTGCTTTAATGCTGCTAATGCATGCATGGAGTCTGCTGCTGCGTTGTCTCTGCGCACTTGCGCTGCAAGTAGCATGCATTCATTGTGTTAGAGCATGGGACAGTAGCATCACATCAGATGTGCTAATGCCTCGTCGCTGAGCAAATCACACGGTGCAGCATACTGCTACTACTGCTGCTAACGTTTCTGACAGCTGCTGCCTCGCTTGCATGCACACTTACACTACCTAACACTAACAGGACACGAGGGCTCACTTTTGGAGCACTCTGCAGGACACTACTGTGTCACCTGGCGCGTCACTGCTGCTTGCTAGTGTCGCTAGTACTGCTGCTACTGCTGCTACTGTTGAAGACGATGACAGTAGCACTAGTAGTGATAAAGAACAAGCATCAGCAGTAGCAGGAGGAGTAGCGCTCAGCAGTATGACCCTGCTGCTACTAGCACAGTGCCTGCCTGCGCTCAACAGTGAGCAGCAGAGGTCGCAGTGTGCTGCTACTCTGCAGCAACTGGCAGTACACAGAGTGCAGCAGGTAAACACTCTCACACTAACTCTGTGCGCTAACTCTGTGCTTAGCGCACATGTGTGCATTCCGTAGTCGTTGTCGTGAGCAAGGACTGAGCATGCACTGTGCAGCCGCTGCAAGCAGTTGCGCTGCTGTGGAGCTCTAGCAAGCTGCATCACAACAACACTCTGGTAGAGTACTTACACATGCTGTCAGTGCAGAGCATACACTGAAGATGTAGCACACTGCTTCAACAAGCTACAATGCCGCTGCTGAACATGACGTAATGCTCTGCACTGTGCATGCTGATACTACACCGTGCGTGCTTGTGACTGTCACCAGATCTACACAGTGCTGAACAGCGCTCCAGCAGGAGCCAGTGACTTCGATGCAGCACCGCTTGAAGCAGAAGCGCAGGGCTTAGTAGCCTTTGCTTGTGCTGCTTGTACAGCTACAACAGCCACTGCTACTACAACAGCAACTGCTGCTATTGCTGCTGCTGCTGGTGTCAAGAGTGGAACTGCATCCTGGAGTGCGCTGCTGCCACATCTGCCTGTGTGGAGTGGGTACGCTAGTGCAGAAGCTCTTGCTGCCTTTGCTGTGTGGCTGCTGCGCTGCTGTGCACAGGACGCTGCCACTGCTGCTGCTGCGGCTACTACTAGTGCAACAGCTACTGAAGAATCTGGTAAGCCTTGCTGCTGCGTTGGTGTAAGCTAGCGTGTAATGTGCTTGTGGAGTTGTGCAGTGTAGGAGTGGATGGCAATCACGTCATTCCCAGTATGCCATTATAGAGAGCGTGGAGCAGTCATTGATCTAGTAAAAATGCTGACGCCAACCCCGCTGTTCCTCTGCGCTTTTCTTTCTTGTGTCAGCTGGCACAGCAGCAGCACCAGCAGTAGCAGCAGTAGTGAGCAACAGCTTAGCTCTACAACTGCTGGCAGATGCCTCCTTCTACGAGTGCACACCAGTAGCAGAGCACTGCCCTACAGCACTAGTACTGCTGCTTAGTACTGGCGTGCTTGCTGCTATTGGTAGAGCTGACCTGGCTGCTGCATTAGAAGGTAAATGGAGATGCAAACATTACCAAGTGTCGCAAGATTGTATCATAGAGGGCTGCTGTAGAGCTGATGGGTCGTGCTTGAAGCGTTGACTTCAGAAGCAAGGATATGCTGGCTTGCTTGGTAGCACGCACAATGTTGCAGTTATACTCATCATGTCTTCGTGGCATTCTGCTATCTGCTGCTGCTACTGCTGTGCTTGTGTTTCATCGTGACAGACGAAGCTGCCATCGACAGTGAAGACAGTAGTAGCAACAGCGACAGCACTGCAGCCACAGTGCTAGCAGCAGTGCACAGTGCATGTGCTGACATCAGCAGTGACGTCATGGCAGTTGATGGTGACGTGGTTGGTGACGAGTCTGACAGCAGCGAGCCCCTCAGTGTGCAGCAGCTGCTGTGCCTGCTAGCACTAGTGCAGCAGTTCCCTACTGGCTACTTCAGTGACAGCGGGTAAGCACACACTGCTCACTAGCATACTGTCTGATGCATGCGATAGCAGCTCGCATGCTAGATGGCAACTGAGATGTGGCATGCAATGTACTGCTGCTGTCACTCTACCCAGCAATGCGGTGACTAAAGCATGCTTGCGACACTGGCGTCAGTGCGAAAGTGCGAGTGTATATGTGCTTGTTTCATTACTGCAGTTGCACGCTTACGCGATACAGCTGCGCACTTGTCACATCATGCCTTACTTGCATGTATCTACTTTGTGCGTATCACAGTCTGGCCACACTACTTGAGGGCTGCTTAGCGCTCAGCACAGCGCTGCACACAACACTAGCAGCAACTGCAGCAGCAACTGACGCATCCCAACAACAGCAGCAGCAGCTCTTACAGCAGTTGGTAACGCGCCTAGAGGCCGTGGCTACTGCAGCAGCAACATCAGTAGCAGCCTGGCCAGCCACTGTGAGTGCTGTTGATGCGCTCACTGCTACGGTTAACTCCCTCTATAATGCTGCTAATGACAGTAGCAACGAGAATACAGGCTCAGTTACAGAACTTCAACCTGCCAGCGAAGGGCTACGCATACGGTGTGCGCTGGTGCAAGCACTGGCTTCACAGGCTATAGCAAGCGGGCACAGCGGGGTCACAGCAGTGGCCTACGTGGTTGCAACGTCAGCCACAGCTGCTCTGACGTGTACTACTGCTGCTACTGCTGCTACTACTGCTGCTGCAGCGGCAGCTGTGCTGCGAGCAGTATCAACTGCCACTGTGGCTCACGAAGTGCACTGCAGTACCAGCAGCAGCAGCAGTAGTAGTAGTGTCAGTGGAGTGTCACTGCTGAGCGCACGCTCTAAGAAGGCCTCTGGCGAGCTGCTGCAGCTGCTTGGCAGCACTGCTGTGACAGCAGCAGAGCAGATGGCTGACAACAGTACTGCTGCTAGTGGTAGTGCAGCAGCTGCTGCTGCATCGCTGCTTCTAGTGTGTGGAGATGTGCTCAGACTGAGCATGTTTGATGGCGCTGAGGCTATGCTGTTTCAGCCAGGGCAGCGCACAGGTAAGCTGCTATGATTACACTGTAGCACCATCTACTGTAATCATGTGTCTTGTTATGCTTGCCAGAACAAACGCTGGTAGCTGCTACTGCCAATCACTGATCAGGTTGTGCTAAGTCTATACGTCTTTTGATGTGATGCTTGCTAAAGTGTACATCGTTGAACATCAATGCTTTACTGTTCTCTGAATGACAGACTGGCTGGCGAATGTGATCATAGCTGCACAGAAGCACCTGTCAGCGGATGCTGCTATTGCTACGAGTACTGCAGGTGGTAGTGTAGCCGCTGCTACAACACTGGCCACAGTGTGTGCCGCTTATGGTAAGCTTAGAAGTGCCGTCCCCGCTGAAGCTTTTGCACAGTTGGCAGGCGCTCTGTGTGACAACAGCAGCCACAACAACAGCAGCAGCAGCAATGCTAGTGTTACTCGTAACATGGAGTTGCAAGGAGCTTTAGAGACTGCACTGTGCCTGCTAGCACGCAATGCAGATGAAACAGAGATGTTCAAGCTGCTGCAGCTGCTGCTTACTCAGGTGAGAGCTTTGATCACTTTGCCATGCACATGTACGATAACACTAGCATAACGCTGCAGACTATGCAGTAGTAGGAGTATCATGGAACTTTGGCTGCGTGCTTTCACAGTGTTCAGTTCAGTAGCACACATGACTCACTGTTTGAGCGACAATCATTGAAGTATGCATATCATGTGCTGCTTATGAGCACTGCTGCGTCACCTGCTTTTGCACACTTCTCCATGGCACTGCTAACACGTGCTCACATGGCTACTTTGATGCGTGTTTGCCGCTGCTCTCAGCTAGAGAGCGCCACAGCAGCGTGCTCATCAGCCACGCATACTGCTGCAGCAAGTGATGGTCACACTGCCACCAGTACTGCACTGCAGCAGCTGCTACTCTGCTTGACACGACTAAGGCTAGTAGGTAGTGCCGGTGCTGGCGCGTCACTGTCATCATCAGTAACGAAGTGTGCAATGCGGGCAACTGCAGCTCTAAGCAGTGCTATACAGGTGCGTGCCTGCTGCAGCGCGCGTGTACTGATCACAGCTGCTAGTGTGTACGCTACCAGTATACTCGTGAATCGAGTGTCTACAGCAGTCAATCTTCACGCTTGCCTCGAAACTGGCATGTTGATGCTGGGTAAGCCTGCGTTGCACTGCACCTGTGTAGTCATTACTTAGTGTGGTACAGCTCATTACTGCGCTTGCTTGATGCTTCTCATGGCATACACGCTGCTGATATCAGGTGGCAGCAGCAGCAGCAACAGCAGACGTGCACTTGTGCTTGGCGTGCTTCAGCGAGGCTATGGCAGTAGCAGAGTCCTTGCTAGCACGTCAGACTGTCTCGTGCTTGCGGGACAGAGAGAGTGGCTTCCTGCTAGGCTCTCTCTCTCCAGCACTGCAAGCAGCAGCAGCCTCACACAGCACTAGCAGCACTAGCAGTAGCAGTGATAGCACAGCAACAGCAACAGCAGCAGCAGCAGCAGCAGCAGCAGCGAGTGTGCTGCTGCACAGCGCGCGGCTCGCAGGAGCGCTGCTGCGGCACTACGCCAAGAAGGTCAAGTGCGCAGCTGCTCCGCTGATAGCTTTGCTGCGGTCTCAGCTGAGGCTGCTGTTCGCCCTGCTTGCAGCACCAGCTGCTGCAGATCACACTGATAGCAGCACTACTAGCAGCAGTGAGCACAGCTGCAGTGCAGGAGCAGCAGCAGCAGCAGTGTCCAGGCTGCTGGAGGCGCTGCTGCCGCACAAGGAGGTCTTCAAGCACTACGCTCCAGCGCTGCTGGCAGAGTATGTGCTGCTCTCCGTGCACAGCAGCAGTAGCAGCAGCAGTGGCAGCAGCAGTGGCAGTGGTAGCGCAGCAGCAGCAGCCAAGCAGGCGCTGCTGAGGGGCGTCTTCTGCCTGATTGATGCCTGCGGCCCAGGCGAGATACAGCAGCTGCACAGTGCTCTTGATGCTACTGGTAGGGCACTGTTTCAGGTGCTGTATGGCGATTATCAGAGGCGGCACAAGTATGCCGGCCGCATCTAAATTGATAGCAAGAGGAGAGCAATGCAAGCAATTGCAACTATCTTTTCTCAAGCTCGCTGCTGTGGTGTTAATACTGCTTTCCTCGTTGTTGCAGCTGTTGTTGCTACTGGTACGCTTCCTTTGTGGTGGCTGTGCATAGTAGATGCCAATAAACACTCTACGCTGCGTAGCGTAGCAGATAGTTATAAACATCAGTGATACAGATAATCGCGTTGCTATCACTTCAGCTGTTGGTACCACTACTACTGCCAGTGCTACTGCTGCACTAATGTAGCAACTATAAGTAGCAGTTTAGTAACGCAAGCGCTGCTGATACCTTCGCATATGCCATGGATAAGTGATCCGTTCAACGCACAGCACGCAGCGCTAGTGCAAACAGCATTAATGAAGAATTAGATAGCACTGGGTGAGATTTCAACACGTCTTGTTATGTGAGTACTTGTAGCACCCCACTCAGTCATCATTGACCATCAATAGGGATGCGCACACCCCTTACAGACTTGCCGAGTCTGTACTTGCTGAAGCTGTGTTGCTCACAGGGAGTTTCACTAGCTGCGCTGAGAGCCGTGCACTTGCTGCTGTCCGGCAAGTGTGGTTCGTGTGTACTGTTACGCTGCAGACACAGTGCTAGCGCTAGCGCTAACGCAATAGCAATCACGTTGCCATCAGCCTAAGCTAGTGCTTAGCACATGCTAATTGCACTCACACAGCGCTGCAGCACTGCTGCCTGCTACTGCAGTGCTATGCTCTCTGCTTTTCACTGTCGCAGAGATAGCGTACTATTAAGAGTTTCTCCTCTCATATACTGCCACATTCAGCACTCGCCGTAATCGTCGGCAGCAGCGTTGCGTTTGATAATAGGCTCGGCCATCGCTTGTGCTATCATGCTCTCGATGGCAGCAAAGTCTGAGCTGACAACGCCGCCTTTGGGTGCAATCACGCCAGACTGCAAGTATCTTATTGACAGACAAGGGCCCAGCCCGCACATGCCAATGCACTCTGTGCTTGCGATGCTGACAGCGCCCTGTGTTGACGCAGCGTGCTGCTGCAAGCTTGCTAGAGTCGATGAAGCTCCCTGCTGCATGCAGTCTGGATCCGTACAGACCTGAAACACCACATAGCAATGAGTGACCTTCTCGCCATTTGAAGGAGTACTGCAGAAGGCGATAATATCAGCTGCAAGAGCAAGCAGAGCAAGCAACGGTGAGGGCAAAGGGAGTGTTCACCTCGATGATTGAAACAGCTTTAGCAGGCAACGCCACTGGCAATGCAAAGGCAACCGATAGATCAACTGCTAGCAAGCTCACCACAAGGGCAAGCAGCTCCCTCATGAGAAACAAGCGCGATAAAGGATGTCACCCCGCAAAGTCGGCTGATATAAAAAGCGCATCATCAGCGCTATGTGTGCATGTATACATGTATTACTCTGTTGTCATATGCTGTTGCACGCTATTGACTAGATTTGCTGTAAGTGCTTGCAGTGCATGTGACGCTAACTAAAGAAATGCTGTTTTTCAATGTTCGAAAAACTACTCAGCTGTTGTTGTTGTGCACGCTGCTGCAGCTGATGCTGCTCCTCAGCAAGTTCAAACTGTGATGCTCTGCAAGCCAAACTGTGCTGATACCTGCACAGCAATCACGGCAGAGCTCTCTGCGATGTAACAAGAACTAGCAGTGTCTGCACTGCTCAGTAATTGCTGATACTGCCAGTGCAGTGTGTTGAAAAAAGTGGCAGTGTGCATCCGTTACTGTGCGTGCCTGTGATGTACTCTTATCATGATCTTTACAGTGCTAGTACCCTAGTTCCTGCTTTGCCTTTGTTATTGCTCTCTGCATGTTCAGGGTGTGCTAGTGCATACATGCGAGCCCAGGTACCAGTGCCTAGTGTTCGAGCTCGCAGCCTGCAGTAGTCCAGTGCACGAGTCACAGCAATAGCAGTAGAGATCAGCAGGGGCAGCGCGAGAAGCAGTACTACTGCTAGTAGTAGAGACAGCAACGGTACTGCAGTGTTACCAGTGGTGACAGTGCTAGTGCGTAATAGCGCCACTGATAGCGCTGCTAACAGTACAAGCGCGAGCAGTAGTAACTGCAGAGCCGTATGCGAGCACTACGCCGTGGTAGCAGCAGTACCAGTAAGTAGCACTACAAGCACCAGGAGTACTTACTCAGTGCGCAAGACTAGTGCTGTGAACAGCAGTAAGTGTGCAGTAACGTAACAACACCACCGCAAACAGTGCGCACACTGCAGTATCGCACGCAAACACACACTCAAAGCAAACTTTTTGGCACTGTTGAAGCACCTGTCCTGCAGCAGGAAGGCAGGGTACAGCAGCATCCTGTTCTTCCTGTGCAGCACTTCAAAAGCTTCTCTGTTAAGCAGCAGCTCTCGCCTCTTCTGCTGCTCTGCAACCTCCTCCAGCAGTGGCACAACTGTGCGCAGGAAGGCTGGCTTGGCTGCGTGCAGGTCTGTTGCTAGCTCTGCGCAGTGTGTGCATGCGTGTGTGTTGTTAACAGCGTGTACGCAGAAGCTGAGGTGAGCGACACACAGTGACCACTGCGGTACTGTTGCTACTAGTGTAGCTGTGAAGTGCCAAGTGGTTGTCAGCAGCGCTGACACCACTGCTGAAGCAATCACGCTGCAACAGTAGCACGCTGACCATGTGACATGTGTCACTATCAGTGCCTGCAGCTGAGCTACCTATCAGGAGTGTCAAAAGTACTACAGCTAGTAGCTAGTGCTGACGAGTACCTTGCAGCTGGCCTTGATGAGCATGCCCGGTAGAGTCCGTACGCAGCCCAGCAAACAGCAAGTCTAGTACTTGCTCTTCACTCTGCAGACACACAACACAAACCAGCTCACTAAAGTGAGCAGCGTGCTTGAGTCAGCGAGTGCATCGTAATAGATTCCTACACTGGGCACTGCAACAAAATCGGCTAAGTACTGCTCTGCTAAGTACTGCAACATTAGCGAACAGTAAGGTAAAGTAGCTATGCATGTACTGCTAGTGAGGTCATGCACAGAAGAGTTGTGCTGATTGCTATATAGTATGTCAGCACAGCAGTATACAACAGTGAGCACCGCACCATCAAGCAGAAGCGGGCCACGCCAAAGGCCCACGCCATGAAAGTCACAGCCTTGGGGTCCTCAGCAGCGCTAGCAGCAGCAGCAGCAGCAGCAGCCCCTGAGGCAAATGAGCGCGCAGGAGGCCTGTAGCGCACAACTGCATCTGCCAGCAGAGCCCTGATTAGTGTGAAGGGGGGCTCACTCAGGCCTGTGACAAACTGTGAGATGCTGATCCTGCCACTGACAGTTGCTGCACTGGCTAGCTCAGGGTTGATGCCCTCCTCGCTGCGGAGGCCAGCTGCATGGAACATGACCACGTCGTAGTCGTCCTCCAGCGCTGTGAAGTGCTTCTCCTGTGATGAGCGACAGTGTGTAAGCATGCGCAGTGCGCAGTGTGTGAGACACAGTGCTATGGTAAGCTAACAGTGCTTATCGCTGCTAGATAGCATGTGGTACAGCGGCACTATGTACAGCAATCTACACATATTAGCGGTGCTACACTCACACGTTGCATAGCAGTAGTAGCAGTGCTGCAACTGCATGAGAGCAGCAGCAAGCAGTGCGGTGCACAGAGTGAGCAACACCTACCTTGAGCCCTGCTGCGCGCATAGTGTCTCCCAGTGGGCTAGCTAGTACTGCTAGCACCTGGCCTCGGCCCTCTCTCACCTGCCACAGCAGCAGTGAACACAACAACATTAGTGCTGACTTGGCAGAGCGAACAGCAACAACTACAGCAGTAGCTGACGTGATGGAAGCACTGCACGCATGGTCAACACGCTAGTTTCGGTACTGTTCCCCTCTCACTGTCTGACGCTAATAACACTAACCAGTGGCACACAGCAGCTGTTGCAGCATTGCCAATAGCTATGGCTGTCAACGTCTTGTCTTCCCATGGTCATCTACTAGCTGCATACTTAGAATTTGCACCATACGGCAATGTTATGCATGAGACTTGCTCACCTGAGGGCGCCAGTAGAAGCCTAAAAGCCTCCACCAGTTGCGCTGGTGCCTCCAGGGCTGCCGCCGAGCCTCCTCTTTCAGCAGCAGCTCATAAGAGCGAGTGCGAGGCAGGCCAGGCTGAGCCTTGCTGGCTGCCCCTCCTGCCTCTAGGCTCAGCTGCTTGGCTATGAGCTCACCTGCTCGTGATGACTGCTTCTGCAGCAGCTTGGCTTCTCGCTCTCTGCGCAGCTCTCTGCTGCTGGCGCCTGAGGCTTCGCGTGACAGCATCTGCCTCGAGGAGCAGCGATCAGTCGGGGCTAGCTTCTCCAGGCGCACTGAGACCCGCTGCTGCTGCTGCAGCTCATCTGAGCGCACAGAGATCTTTCTGTGAGAGGCCTCTGGTAGCAGCCTCTTTGAAGTGGCTTTGCCAAGGGGGAGATCTTCACGCAGGCCCCCTACAGGCAGAGTAGAGATGTTAAGCGCAGCAGTAGAGCCTCCTCTCTGAGAGCCATCAGGGCTGACAGGTGCACTGCTGAGCTCGCCACGGTTTGCTCGGCTGTTCTCTCGAGACAGGTTGCATGGTCTATTGCCTCGCTCCTCTAAA
>AXNI01015178.1:0-10494 GCA_000498555.1 Heterococcus sp. DN1 | reverse complement strand
AGCACAGCATGGCAATGGCACAATCTTCAGCGCCGTGTCACAGCGTTGTGGAGGAGCATCCTTCACATCTACTCAAGTCTAATGCAATCCCCAGCACCAAAATATTAAAGAACGCTGATCAACCTTCCAAGAACAAGCTGCCTTGGTGGTGGCAGGTGCTACATCCTGTGCAGGCAAAGCTGATGCTCTCAAGGCCTTCGCTGCGCAGAGAGGAGGAGTGCGTGGTTCGCAGTTGCAGCAGCAGCAGCAGCAAGACTATTCATATCTACGTGGACAGCGACTTCGCCGAAGCCGCAACAGCATGCCCTAGCCCTAACCCTTGCTGCAAGAGAAGATTAATTGATGCTCATGAGCTGGACACCTGCGAGATTCGCAGCATCAACTGCTGGGGCCAGTACACTGGTGGGGGAAATAACGGGTGTGCTTCACGGGCAGCTATTGTGGCTGCTTGATACACTAACGGGCGGCAAGAGGGGCGATTTTGTTGATTTAGAGCAGCATGATGCAGGGCTGTTCAGGCCTGCAGCACCTGCCTCTTACCAGTTTTGGCCGGGGACACACCGTGAACATCCACAGTAGTGGTGTTATATATGTCTGGTTCAGATTCGACAGGTGCGAGCTACTTTTCAGCTCCCCTCAGTGAGTCGATGCTTACTCTTTGCGAGCAAGCTCCTCTACGGCGAGCTACTGTCCCCTTTTACTAATGTAGTGTGGTTCTGATTGTACCACATCTTTAAGGCACACAGTCTGACACTTAGCAGCATTCAGCACTGCTCAGCGCACGCGAGCACACATGACACATCACACACCACAGAGCACACACACACACACACACACGACTGCCTGCAAATGCGAATGAACGGCTGATACACTACAAAAAAGTGGATCCTCAATGCTGTTCCACACCTGACTGTTGTTTGCTAGCTGTTTGCTGTCTGCTGCTCTTGATCCAGCCTGTACTGCCAGTGCTTTGGTGCTGTTTGACTCCACTTGACTATGCAGATTCATTAGAGGTCCACTGTAGGACCGTACTGTCACAGTACCTACTGTGACTATTATAAACGTAAGAGCTATGAGTAAGGTCACCTGATTGAACAGATTTCACCACCCTTTCATCATCTATCTCTCTCCTCTCTCTCTCTCCTCTCTCTCTCCTCTCCTCTCCTCTCTCCTCTCCCTCTTTTTTTAATCCAACGGTTATTGAAACTGAGATACTTCTAAAACGACTAACCCTTGATTTAAAAAGCTGGTGATGCACTTTTGGAGTCGAAACGTGTGTGACGTAACGAGAAGAGCTCAATTAACTAACAGGTCTTCATCCTCTCTTCATAATATAGTAATTCAGGTTTAAAATGATTCAAATAGATCAACTTCGCCCAGTAGAGCTTTGTAGCCCGATTGCTGCTAGTAAGAGAGGGTTCTTTTCGCGGTTTGCGAGATCCACCAGATCCACACAAGAGCAGAGGAGAGTGCACCACATGGTCAGAGATGAGACGCCATTACGATTGTTGCACTGTGGGACAAAGGTGTGGTTGGAATGTGGGAAAGAGCGATGGGATGTGCGAGATCTACAGCCAGAGTACTTCAAATCCGTGGCTAAGGGCGCGAACCCAGCAATCTTTGCTTAAGGCAGCTTTGATGATAAGACTTGACTAGAGCGTACCGTAACAGCACAGCATTTACAGCAGCTAATATAGACAGGACAGGCAATTGCAATAATATAGGGCAAGCACAGCACATACGCACGACAACAGCACAAAGACTGTTTTGAGACTCTGACAAGCTCTGTAAATACACATCACATTTGTCAGGCAGCATGCTCTCTTGTGTCAGACCCTTGTTGTCTGCTTGCTGCTGCCGCTGCTGCGCTTGTTTGTTGACCTCGCGATCGTGCGCACTCTATCAACGTGCTCTATCGGAGCAGCAACTTTGCTTGCCAAGTGCTTGCTTGTGGATACAAGGCAGCACTGCTGTAATGCACAACTGCTTCCTCTGCACGCACTCTTGTTAGCCTCAGGCTCTGGATATGTGTGTACGTGTACATGAACGTCCACAACAGCAATCAGCGTTTTCAACGGCATGGCAGTTGTACATGGTCACGACTGTTAGGTGCAGCTACAGCACGCGATTGCTATATGTGCGTGCTGGCATAAACTAGCGAATGCAACAGGTCGACAAGGCCTAAGAGCGACATGTGCAGCACTGCAATAACGGTGATCTTATGGAAAAGTACTGCTAAGACTGTGCTGCAAAAACAAAATGGATCTTGAAATTGTCAAATGAGGTGCATCGCTATAGCACGCACCACGTGTTGCCATTTGTATACGCATGCTTGCAGCACTTGCCCTGTGCTTGCGCTGCTGTTGCACAAGCAGAGTCTTTGCCAATCCACAGATTACCATCAAGAACTCCCTTGTGCACACTGTACATACAAGTTGCGCATATGCAAACACCAGTTGCATCAGTCAAGAAATCAGATAAAGCAAGCATCAAACAGCAGCGCTGCGCTGATACTGCACCGAAGTTTGAAACGTAAACAAACGTCTAGTGTGGATCTACCCTCATGCGAAATTAGTACACTCCAACTCTAAATAACAATTGTATATTCAGAGAGCAAAAACTCCAGAAAGGTGCTGCTGAAGAACTTCTGACTACAGCTGTGGCAATTAGCCAGGCTGTGCAGGCAGGTTCGCTTCGCAAAAATTCAAGATAGTAAAGTACTGACCTCAGGCTACTGACAAATGAGCTCACCTTGGCTGGTGGCACTGTTGTGCAGCTTGTCTCTTGAAGCCACTGCCCAATCAAAAAAAATCAACACGAGAGAAGACGCGCGATTAGCGAAAGCTAGCAGGCCAAGGCTGCTCTGGCACTAGCAAGGTGGCAGTAGCAATTTGCAATTGCAAGTGTTTCACACACATGAAAGCTACGTCTACTCCAGTAGGCTACCAGCGCAAAAACGAGAACCTCTTGCAGTGATATTAAGCAGCAATGCTACTGAGCTGCACCACCTTTACCTGGGTAAAGTAGGCCAATGCGTTTTGATTTTATTTTTTACATTAGTCTCTTGCGCTTAGCCTGGGCGAGTCATCAAAATTGGTTAGGTAATGGGTATTGATGTCGTAGTGCTGTATGCAGAACCGCAGGGCATCAAACGCAAAATATTGACGGCGAGTCACCTTCATCGATTTCTTCAAGCCTCCTTGTGAGCCTCGTGACCACTGCAGTTGTAAACATTGCGTCAAACATCTTGAAGCCTGCCTGTTGGAGTCCTGAATCTGAGTGCACAAAGCCGCAGTGTCGAGAGTTTGCTGGACCAGTGCTGCTGAGGCTCGGATTGCAATGAGTAGTGCAGCAGAGCGCGCTGCTGCTTGAGTTTGCATCAAGTACAGGCTGCAGAAAGTGTGCAGTTTAACTCTTGCAGCTGCCAGAGGCATCGACTAAGCTCAGCTTGCAGTATGCACGATGGCACAGCAGAGCTCAGTTCCCCGCTGCACACAGCAGCGCCTGCAGCAATCAGAAGGCATCGCAGCTACCTGCCAAACTTCAGGCCAGCCAGTGTGAACCCTTTTGTCAACCTGACGCTCACAATGTCAAAGCTGCAGCAGCTCAAGATGTGCCTGGTCTTCTGTGTGCTGGGCTTGCCGAGGCTGTGCTTGACAATCGTTAACATCATGGTCATGTACTTGTTCAGCAGTATTGTACTAGCCGGTGTCAGGCGTGAACACCTAGGTGAACCACTATCCAAGTGGCGCTGTGTGTTCAAGTTTCCTATCTGCTGGTGCCTTAGGCTACAGCTCTTCCTGTAAGTGCAACCAACGCATAAGACATCAGTTGTTGTATGCTTACATACATATACATGCTTACGTATGTACATATGTGAGCTTGCTTATATATATATTAACATCTGCACTGCAGCGTGCAGTGATCAGTTTCTCTGTAGTAGATTCAGCTGTATCTGCAGCTAATGTAATTGTATACAACTGACTGCCGCATGTTACTTCTATTCACAGGTTTGGTTTCTTATGGATTAGAGTGAAGGGTAGGCCTGTGTCCAAAGCTGAAGCCCCTATACTAGTGTGCAATCATGTGAGCCCATTTGAGCCACTAGCACTGATTAGTATAACTCATGGCACTCCAGTACAGCGCTCTGAAGATGCTAAGGTATTGATTGATATATGCATTATACTATACCTTGTTAAGTACTTACTACTTGTAGTATGCTCTTGCATTTCAAACACACCATTGACAATGTGCACATCACAGAGAGTCGAGCGTTTGCACATCGAAGCAGTTACTCTCAGTACTGCAACTTGTTCATGTAAATTAGCTGTATACTCGGTATGTAGTGAACAATGCTCCGTTGCAGCATGTCATACTATATTGTAGCACGTGGCGGAACACAGTTGCGTTCAGCATAGTACAGTCAAGCCACTTGCCATGTCCTAGCGATCACTCACGTTAGCGCTTGTTGTACAACTTGTGCCATGGCCTTTTGGTGTATGTTGCTGTACGCTACCTAGGTGCCAATCATAGGCAAAATACAGTATGCGCTGCAAGTTCTGTTTGTAGATAGGCTAGATGTGAACAGCAGAAAAACAGTTATTGAGACAATCAAAGAGAGGAGCACGCAGCGCAGCAGATTTCCACAAGTGAGTGATCATCATGTCGCCTTACAATTAATGTTGCTCATTACGCAACTACTACTGCTGCTAGTAGTGCCAACAGCACTACTACTAGCTCTAATGCAACCGAGCATAACCATCACTGCAGATGTGTGACTCGCCAGCGTGTACTGCTACGCACTAGTACTACTATTAGCAACTAGCACGCGCTTGCGAGCGCAGTGCAGCACATTGTGTTACTGGAGTACCTGTACAGTTTTCCACTACCATATATAGCAATCACTGTGCTATGCACTGCAGCTCTTAGTACAGTACATACAGTGTGAGCAGCAGCTTGCTCACAGCTGCTTGTTATTGATCTGGTGATTCTCTAACTACTGGTTGGGGTGTTGGCACAATTGCTGCTACTGCTGTTACTGCTGTTACTGCTGGTTGTTGTATAGGTGGTGATATTCCCTGAGGGCACCTGTACTAATCAGAAAGCAATCATAACATTCAAGAATGGCGCTTTCCATCCTGGACAGAACATACAGCCGATTGTTGTCAAGTATACATACAGGTCCGTCTAGACACATTTGCAGTGTAAATATAGCACTTGTCATTGTTTGTTATGCTACTAGTACTAGTAGTGCTATATTATCAAGCAAAGCTTCAGTTGCAGCAGTACTAGCAGCAGTAAGAGCACCGCGGCCTACAGTCACTGAGTTTCTTAGAACTTGTTACTAGGCAAGTTGGTATGCATCTATAGCACATCAGTAGTGAACATTGCACGCAACAACCTACCTCTGCGTGTTTCTCAGTCATCTGTGCATCATCTTAAATGCATGCTATATATGTGTCGTTGCTGTACACTGTACTGTATGTGATCTACTGCAATATAGGCATTTGGATCCAAGCTTTCCAGCAGTTAGCCCTAAGCTGCACATGCTTGCACTGCGCATGCTGTGTCAAGTCTACAGCTCTATGACAGTAAGTACATGTGACTACTGCCTGTATCATGTTTACTATAACAATGTGGCGCATGTCACTCTTAGTGAGTACTGCGCTGCACTCCCACTGATGCATACGCAACGTAAGAGCACTGTAGCGCAGTAGCACCTATTTGTGCTGCTGTTTGTGATAGCAGCACCCGAAAACTGAGCTTGTTAGACAACGTGCTTGCACTGTGTGGTGTGCATAATATGTGTGCTACAGTTGCAGCGTTACGCTTTCCAGCACCATTTTGAGCTCATAATAGTTTGCATCATGTTGGTGTTGCCGCTGCATGCATCCTATGTGCACTGTCAAACACTGCCACTATTGTCAACAGATACAGTTTCTTGATGTGTATGTGCCGTCACAAGAAGAGAAGGCTAACCCTTCATTGTATGCTGGAAATGTACAAAGGTACGTGCACACTACCACTTACAATACTGCTTACTACTTTTAAGCTCGCTACTATATATGATTGCTACTGCCTCACTCAATGCAAGCTTGCAATCCTTATCTGGTAACATATTATAGAACGATCTTCTGACACATTGTATGCCTTGACTATCAACAAATACATGAACATATGTCACTGTGCTACTACTGCGCAGAGTAATGTCAGCAGCGCTAGGAGTGCCAGCCACACAGCATGCCTATGAAGATGCAGCGCTGCAGTTCGCTGCACGGAAACTGAATCACAGGATGTCAACAGGCATTGTTGTCTGGGGAAGTGTGAAAAGTGAGCTACAGATAACTACTGCTACTGCTAAAGAGTACCTTAGGGTCTTCACTGAACTAGATAAGAACAATGATGGCAGACTCAGGTACCTCGTTTACATTTAGTATACTTACAGTACTATCTGTTGCAAAGAATGTAGGATTAGTTACTAGTATCATAGCTGAAAATAACCATTGGCCAGGTTAAGTGCTTGGCTTGCAAGTTCGTGGCTAGTGTGTGTGCTAGCTGGATCACTTAGTGATTGTCATGCATGCATCATGTGACAAGCAGCACAGAGAAACACAACCTAAAAGATGCAGTGAATGCTATATGGCTGTCATTACATAACATAAAGCTCTGTTACACATTATGTCCCTATGCATGCATTCCTGTTCACACTTGCCTGACCTTGTTACACTACTGTATGCTACACATGTTGATGAACATAAACAATACGGCCAACAAACAGTTATGACGAGTTTGCAGCGGGCTGGAGGAGGAACAAACTTCAACATAGTGAAGTTGCATCTAACGGCAATGTTCAACAGAGTGCAGTTGATGCTATGGAAAATGGTCAATCCAACGGACAGTTCAACGGTACTTCCAACGGTCAAGTCATCGGTCAAATGAACGGCCATGCACGAAGAACTAGTGGTATTAATAGTAGTGGTAGGGACAGTTCAAAAGTGACCCCTACCGAAGGTGCTATTGTTGGTCATCACAACAATTACAACAGTACTAGCAATAGCAATAGCAATACTGTTCACAGTGATAAGACTACAAAAGCGCAGTCCAAGATCATGGAGAAAGAGCTTCAAAAGGTACAAGACACACTTTACTCAAGCACTCACTTATTGAAGGTTACACATGTTACACCACGGTCTAGTTTCAATGTGCAGTAGTAGATCATACTGTAGTAAACAAGTATGCAACTCTACTAACGTGCTTGAGTAGTTAAAGTATATGTAGTCAGTGATGCTTGAAAGCGTCATAAGTGTTAGAGCACATGCAGGGCAGCAACCGACAATGTGTCAGTCAATCATGATTGCATCTTGCTATCATGGTACTGCGCAATATGGCTTGTAACCATGCACATTACTCACTTCTATCCTCTGTGCTGTGTATCATTTAACACTTTCTTTCAATACTCTTTTTGGCTTAGGTGTTCGAGCTGCTGGATACAGACTCATTTGGATCAGTTGACTTCAGACAGTTTCTCACTGGTCTCGCTGTTCTCAACGGTTACGGCAAGGTAGTTGCAGTTTGTAACAGTTTCTTTCACTGACTCTTAATCTGTGCTGTAGTGTTGAACAGTTTGCTGTCCTATTGCTGAATTGTTTGCCGTCCTTGTGTTACGGTGTGCAGCAGAATGCTACTGACACTTGCAGCAGTTGCCTACAATTTTACACTGCTCAATACTGCTTTGTATAGCTTGTGAGGGAGCTCACGTATGCAGGTACTAACACTGTGTTGTACTACTATCTCTGCATGTTCACATGTTTGTTACACAACATAACATGACGCAGGCTGGCAGACGTGATGCTTTCAAGTTTGCACTAGCAGTACTAGATCAAGATGATAAAGGGTCATTCACTACACAAGAAGTTGAGACTATACTGCGACGGCTGTTTCCGCAGATGCCTGCTGAGTCTATGAGCGAGGTAATGCAGTCATAAGCACTATACTGGTGTGTCATTTGTATTAGTAGTGGATGTCACATAGTGTACTTTTGCCACTGCAGTTTGTAACTCTGTTGTGCACTGGTTTGGCAAAGTGGCAGCACTGCTTCACAGTACATCAGTAGTGTCGCTAGCATTCATCTTCGAAAGACTACATGCAAAGCAGCACACACACACCATATAGTGTATACCACAGCTGTGGACAAGTACAAAGCCATGCGCTATGCTACTTATCACTACTGATCATCTCAATGCTGATGTTTTACTGCATGTATCAGGCACTAGCTGAGGCAGATCCACAATGTACAGGTGTAATAACAAGAGATGCTTTCCTGGAGTTTGCTGAGCGGCATGACAACATCTTAAACCTGTAAGTACTGAACCACAATCCAGTTTTGAGTCAATTTTGCATGTTCATATAGAAGCAAGGGCTATTGCACCATTGTGAAGTCTAGTGAGATGGCATCATGAATGCTGTATCTGAGTGTGGCTGTTGCATGCATGCACACTGTGTATAAGCTTCCTTATGTTAACAGCATACCTCACACGTAGTTGTGTTTTGCTGCGTATTGTGGTACCGTGTTAGTCATGCGCAACGAACTGACACTGTGCTGCTTTACACGGCAAAACAGGTACTCAAGCTGGATCAGCAGTGATCTAATGGCACAGACACCTAAGCCTCAGTCAGAGCAGCCACTTACATGGCAACACGACGACGATGCACAACAGTCACCTGGAACCGCTACACAAACCAACGTTACACAAACAGACGTTTCACAGCACACTAGTCATCATCATCAGAACTCACACAACGATGCAGCAGCAGCAATACAGCAGCAAGCAAGCAGTGGCCAAGATGCAGAGCCGTTACAAAAGTGGCAGTTACACTCTTCAACGCCATCAGAAGCATCCTCAGTGCTGTCAGACTCATTGACAGGGCCGCTGCTTGATCAAACAGCAGCAGCAGTGCCAAAAGGCTCAGCGCAGAGTGTGCACCCTAGCTGATGTCTAGTTAGCTGACACTGTAGTGTGTTGATAAGGTTGTTGTTGTATCTACTAAGTATCCACTAATTGATGTGTGCGCAGCAGCGTGAATGCAGGGCTTCTTCTAAGCTCTCTCTCTCTCTCTCTTGTGTAATGGTTGCATGGCAGCAGCAGCAACAGCAGTACTAGCAGTAGCAGCAGCAACCGTTTTTTTTTTCAAGTCTGCAGAGAAACAGAATGTTCCGCTTCCTGCGTCTTCCACGTAGCAAGACTGTGCTCATATTTCTGTTTTTACCTTTCTGATACAGCCACTCCCACACAATAGACATAGCATACAATGAATACTCAACACTGCGTTCAAAGGCAAACTGCCTGCTTGTTCGCTGTTTGCTGTGAGCTTTATGTGCGTCGTGCATGCTACATTGGTACTGCAATCAGCAACAGCAACGCACATAAGCGCAGCGGTGATGCCGACACACTGCATTGCGAGTGCATATAAGCTCAACACTGACATCGACAGAGTTAAGGATCGAGCTGAAAGCTTGCATGGAATTAATGTATGGCATACCAATATAACTAAGCAGTAGCTTGCTGTAATGCTCGTCACGTATAAAAGCAATGCTATTGCGCAAGAATGCACAAATGGATACGGCTGTACCAGCTCTCGGTGCTCACTACGCTGAATGCACAGTGCTGAGCTGTCTATCTACAACCTATTACTTACATACGTGGTGCCGTCATGTTGTCACTACTGCAGTGTAGCAGTAGCACTATCATTAAGCGACAGTTTTCGCCAGTGTGCAGCTGCTACAGAGCCCAGCACTGCTGTCCACACTACTGACACAGCTGCTGGCACTACACTGACGTCATGCAGTATAGCAGCACTACTACTGATACCACCACTGCTGCTGCTGGTACAAAGTTGTGCTAGTACTACTGCTAGACCTCCTGATTTCAACGCAGCCTCAACAGCAAGTGTTCGCGCAGTTGCTGGTGTACAGCGTACACTCCTTGCTGCTATGTACGCTACTGCTGCGCCTAGTGTATGTAGTTGCAGAACTGACACATGAGTACCTGTATTCATAAGAAAATAGAGATAAGAGCGAGGTTTAGCCACTAATCAAGCGTTACGGGGGTCCAACATGTTGTTTCTAACTCTAAGGTACTAGCGTGAACACATGCGTGAGTGCGCAACCAAGTGAGCAAGACCTTTACACGTGCATTCCCACAAACCACAAGCAGTGAAGCACTGCCACAGTAATTATAAGCACACTAACCAAACATGATTGAACTGCTTACCTATACTTGCAGTGAGTACAGCTGACGCCACAGGCCCGACAGCTAGCACAGTCAGCACCACGCAGCTCAGTACGCCAACAGCAGCTGCACACGCTTGCAGAGCACTGCCAACACTTGCAGACCATGCCTGACACACGTGCCTTAGCGCAGCACCAGCAGCAGCAGGAGCAGCCACTAGCTTAACAGTGTGCAGCGCTACTGCTGCTGCTGCGCTTGCGCTGCC